>JAMPIV010005768.1:40000-142500 GCA_024509875.1 Oreohelix idahoensis
CATAGGTCGACATCAATAGTATATTGTTGACCCACGGTGTACAATCATAAATTGGCATTCATGTTGAGGAAAATCACAATGGAACATCAGTATATAAGCATTCAGAGTTCCCACATTGATAAATATTCATCAGGCCTTACTGACTGATCATGTCAGTTAATATACAAAGTTCCAACAAATCTTCATCAGCCCTTACTGACTAGTCATGTCAGTTAATCAATAATGTTTACGGTGACTCTTAGACAGAACCTCCTTTAGCATAAGTGTAGCTTGCACCCTAGCGGAGATTTCTTTAAATAGCATTCAGCAAATATCTTCTGAGCAAATGTTCAATCACCCATAATAGATTTTCCTTTCATAAGTATGATCTCTTTATCATCACCTGATAATAAGGGCGTCCCTGTTCTCTGGTAAATGATCAACAATAGATAACATTCCAAAATGGCTTCTAGTCTTGTAAACATCGCTCACCGTAACGATGTACGACAAAGCTTCAATAAAGATTCAATTCTTGAATATCAAAGTGTCCACAAGCATCAGCATAATCTGTCCTCATAATTGCTGTATAGAAACATAATCAGTGCTGCTAGATAATATGTCGTTCTGACATACTGACATAGGTAGATTCATGTAAACGTCTGCCCATCTTAAGCCTAGGAATGAACGAAGTCAGCAAAAGTACGTTTACCTTGACATAAGAATACACTAGCAAGCACAAAAACGCTCTTCTCCTCGCGTTATGGAATGAACACTAGGGAACTCATGGATTTAACCATCACAGAAGAAAATATCTTCGTTCCCATCATCAAAAGAGATCACAAACTCTGGGCAGGGCTAAGACATGACTTCCCGCCATAGGCTTCTACAACACCGAAGAACTCTCTAACGTCTCTTCATGCGCCGAAAAGCACCTGACCCCAAAAGTATAGTACAAGAAAAATAGTTCCACTTAAACATACTAAGATATCAAGATATAAGACATACTCGTCCTACATAGACAAGAACTACACATGGATTCGGGCCATAGACATTCTGAAGCAAGAACAATCTATTCATAACCAAACACAGAATAGATTAAAGTAAGTCTAAATCCTCCGCCGAGTTCGACTTTCAGGAACGATACAAGGAGCGATAACTCACAGAATGAATACCCATCGCCTAATCTGAGTTCTGTCCCTTTATACCAAAAACATGCATTTAAAGATAAATATATTTTTATCAGACAAATAAATACATTTTCCATTTGTATGCGTAATCCGTGCCACCAAAGAATATGTGCGCAACACCATGTAATTCAGAATTTCACTGTCTTATGTATATTGTCCCATTGAGGACAGTACAGGTATATTATTGGAATGCGCTCAGGTTTATTAAGATAGTTTATACCGGACCTGACTCCGGGAAATGTAACTTTCCTGATTCTGGTGGCCGCTATCTTAGCACACTTATCCACCATCGAATTGTCATAACTACTCTACGTACCCTTCCGTCAGAATAAAGCTTCACCGCCCCTTCCCCCTTGTACTATTGTCGGAACTCGTCAGCCGACCTATATATTGAGGCTTATGTCTACACAAACCCGGACTCGGGATATCTAAGATTACGATATATAGGCTCCTTTAACTAGTGGTCGCCTTCAATATGGTTGCCCTGCTTCTGTTCCGACGTCTCTCACGCTTCTGCCTGATGCTGAAAAAAAACGTGCCTAACCTCTTTCTGTTTTGACCCTTCCTATGCGCATCATTTCCGTACATCCCTTTTTTCTACCTCGTCTATACCACTCATGTTAGACTTCTCATTCTTCTTTCCCTTACTGCCACAATGTCTGGACAGCGGGAACTGCAATGATTTTGCCTGACTTACAAGTAACAAGGTACATATATCTTAAAAAAATGATATTATACACTTGATAGGTAATGTAATGTAATGAATGTAATCATCACTACTCCAGTCGGAGTCTGGGGGTCACCTCTGCTGTCGTTTGTCTGTACGACTAGCAAGAAGAAATCACCAGCACTTGCTGTACTAGTTTATGAATATACTATTTTCATATGTTGAAGTTGCCAGCCTCATCATATAACCCTTAGCAAGAAAGCTTGTCAAATTCACATTTTTGTAAAATAAATGTTTTACACTTACCCCAAAGTAACTTTTTTGCGAAACAACAATTTCCTCGCACAGTTTGGAATGGACACAGCGCTTTATTCGATGCTTTCGAATCACTTGGTCTGGGAAATTATAGTAATCCTCTTATGACGGGTGATCTGATTCCTTAGGTATCCAGACTTCGTATTTTTAAAAAATGCGGGTTTTCCTTTTTAAAAGTTTTAAAAGGTGATCCAATACTCTGGTCTGTCCTTTAAGTTTCAAGTTTTTTGTATTTAAATATGCGGGTTTACTTTTAAGTTATAGAGTTGCCACCAAATACTTTCGATCTGTCACTTAATAATTTTGGTAAATCCTTAGTCCGATCCTTCTTTCTCTGGCTTTGGTGAATTGCTGGCTTGAAGTGGCGATGCAGACTGATTTTGTGTCTCCGATGTCGCTATATTAGATTCCCATTTCTAAGTTCGAATCTCAGATTGTACTTCCGACGCATTTTCCAATGAAAGTCAATGTATATTCCTGCTCTCAAATCAAAAACCAATGGAAAGCACTTTAGCACTATCATGGGTAAGGGAGTTTAAATTTATAATCCTTCCCGCGTGTTTTAAAATATTAAATTTAAAAATTCCATCGCGTGACCTCTTTCTAATAATGCTGTAATACTTCCGCTGCATCTTTATGCAACCTCGTAAACAAATCTGTGAACACATTTCCTGGCGTAATACTTTCCGCCAAGATTGTCTACCCAGACAGAATATCGGCAATATTGATACCGCGATTATCTAATTATCACCGGTATTTTCGCCCGTCCCATAGGCGGCTTCCTTAGATAGCAATCTGGCTATCGGTGCGTGTTCGTGCGATACCACGTTGCACAAACAACTGAACGTCTCTTTCAAAAGTGGCCAGACTGACTTATATTGATAATCGTATTAACCTGATAATACTACGTTCACTTAGTGAAACGTAAACAGTCTGGGAAAATGTCACCTCAAGAATAATGAAGATGCATATAATATGCAAAAATAAAAAGCGATGAGTGAGAAAAATGAAGAAATAAAGTGATACTGCCGGAATGGATGAGAGTTATAAAAAAGTGCACGACTGATTTCGTCTCAGTCACTGAGAATGAGAAATGGGGAAGACATAATGTGATATATAAAAGCTTATGTGGTGTCACGGGTTGCCTCCCCTTGCTCTGTTGTAGAGGTCTAACAGTGGCCAAGACCTAGAGTATCTAACATTGGTCTTCAAAGGTGTCTACGTTCGCACAAGATTACTCTTGGCAGAGTTGTAGATAGAAAGATAATGATGTTTTCTACCTCGAGGGGTGTTCCACAAGATATTTCAGATGTCAAGAACAATGCTGAATGCCTCTCTCTATCTCTCTCTCTCGCTCTCTCTCTCTCTCTCTCTCTCTCTCTCTCTCTCTCTCTCTGTCATGATTAATTCAACTATGAATTTGTCAAAAATCAACCACATATAAATTTAATGCTCAATTACTTTCAAACAAATGTAAAATAAATATGACTTGTGATTATGAAAAAATTAATTAGGTTTCTTCACCGAAAATTTTTTAGGATTGATGAATTTTGCAAAAAAAAAAGTTTGGTTGTTTTGTTTGGCCTGTTAAAAAATGTGACTTGCCAAAATGCTGAAATTCCGATGCTGCTTTTCCGTAGATTCGTCTCAGTGGTGAGGGGCACATTTCCAGATCAGTTCAGGAAGTAACCTCTCCTGGTCAAGGTAAGAATCTTCAGGTGTCGATTTCGAGCTTCGAAGCACAGTCTAGTAGTCCAGTGATTGGTCTCTCCGGGTCATACCACAATTATCGGGTCGCCTCGTACTGGTACTACAAACTAAATAATTGAGAAATCTTAGACTTCTTACTCAGTAGAATAGTCCCTGGCAACTTAACACAGATGTCTCGATCACACGTCTGGGGTATTATGTCTATTTCAAAATCCCTTTGTGACTTGTGAGTGGTCCTGTAGAGTTCTGGGGTCCATATTAATGTTGGCGAGTTTTCTACTGATGTACAGAGAGATGCTCTTAATACTTTTTTGTCCGTCCTATATTTTTCAGAATCATCCTACTCTATTCTTTGCTATGGTAAGGGTCCGAGATGTCCTACGTACCGATTTTCAGGAATGCAGTACCGTATATCAAACTTTTTCTACTTTATATCGTAGGTTACCGGCTCACGCTTCCACTTGGCGTTTTCTGACAAACTCCCAATCAGCGCGGTTGTTTATTGGCGCCCCAAATGCCAACCAATACATTCAGAGTTCATTTTATGATAAAAAAAAACTTTTCCTCAGGTAGTATTCTGTATGACTCCACATGCGTTTGAAAATTTCAAACAGTCATCCTCCGTATATGGAGTTGCTTCATCCAACAATTCTTGGTAATGTTTACATTACATCTTCTTACATTTTTTCCTGATCATTAACCAGGTTGTCCGGAAATTTTCCTTACATCATTCGCATGCTCGCTCTTCCAGAATGTCTTCCAAAATTGCGTTTTATCTATAATCACTTAACCCTGCTGTCGAGTTGGAAGTAACTATGCAATCTGAAGCAACCATTTCATGCTCGCATTTACCTGGAGTCAATGTGGTATGATCACGTTTTAGAGACTCAATTAATCTCTCAGGGATGGGCGCATTACGCTTTGTCTGGCCCTGTCCATGCATCGAAGCGTGAAACGTGAATAATAACTATAGGGAAAAAAGAGTGTACTAACAATAAAATAATGCACCTAATTCAGTACGCACAACAAATGTAGTTTAAACACTTCCGGAGAGGAGAAGAGAGCGCACAATTTATGTCACATATGGAAAGATCTTGAACGGATGACGCTGCACAGGAAGGCCTGGCATAGGGATTTGTTAAGGTCTACGCTCATTAGGAAAGAGAAAATGTGATGATGATGAATGAATGCTTGTAGCGAGAGGAAAGATATAATGATGGTGATATTATCCTGGATAAATAGATGTATCAGATGATACCAGGATAGTGCCAGATAAGATACTGGTCTTACAAGAAATACCAATTCTCTGAAAAGAGTAATGGTGTATCGATATCCAAGGTATAGTCAAGCTGTATAAGTTCCTAGATGAGATGGTAATGTGCTATCTAGTTTGCACAATGGGCTCCTCTCCAGACTAAGCTTAGACAATGACTCTTTAATTAATTACACAACAACAACAACTTTAAAACAAAATTTAAATAATTCACGGAAGACTCTGGTACAATTTAGAATTTATTTATGTACAAGATCTTTTCTTCCTTTGTTATTTGTTAATTTTTTCAAATAAAATTCACTTGCATACAAAAAAAAATTATGGGTCACTTTCAAATATATATATATAACACATTTACAGTTAATTTCTTAAACTAATATACGTAGTTCAATTTCACTGTTTTCTTGCTTCCTGATGGAATCTGTCCTCTACTATTGTGCTTTCTGGAATAAATGAATCTAAATGTTACTTTATGATTCATATGACTGTCAAATGTCTTTTATATACACCACAGTGTTTATTTCATCATCACATAGTCTAATCGTAGGTGGGTTAATTGGGTGTTGTTTTGAAAATTGAAGAGTAAGCCCAACACTGAGCTAGTTATCTGAAACACAAGTCCTTCCTAGGCCTCGTACAGCAGTATGATTGGATAGAACCCCACCACTGCAGGTTCTCCACTCGTCAAGATGACACAGTTAATACTGGCAAAAGCTCTGACAGACTGGAGCATCTAGTGGCTGACTTGGTCACTAGAGATTGTGTATGACACTCAGGAAATTAATATAAGACAAACATAAAGGTTTTGTTATCAGGCATTCGTAGGAAATAAAGAAGTAGAAACACAAAAGATAACTAGATAACAGAAAAACAACAGACATGAGTGGCTTACCAAGGATTCGAACCCTGGGCCTTCCGTGCCACAACCCCGACTACGTAGTATCGCTCATTGTCTCCTTAGCCAGACAGGAGGTAGTATGCGACAGTTCAGACAAGATGTGGTAGAACAAAAGAGACATAGTAAGTCATGAATAACACAATTCGTTCAAGTACTAGCACAATAGTTCAGTAATTCACTTGTTACAGTTTTGTCCATGATTTACTTCAAAAAAATCATATAGGCCTTATGGTAATCATTGTCATATATCAAATAATACAGAAAATCAATCTTATAGTCATTCCTTCCTCCAGTTTGGATAGTCCTTTCCAGCAAGCATAATATCTTTAAGACGCTTTCCACAACCAACGTGCTCAATCCATTCGCTCTACTTAATTATTACACAATTGAACTAAACCTACACACTTCGGGTTTTCTTCCAAAAATAGCACAATGATTCTACACCTGCCAATATGTCTTTAACACATATTGATAATATATTTACACACACACACACACACACACACACAACACACACACCAACACACACCACACACACACCACACACACCACACACACACCACACACACACCACACACACAACACACACAACACACACAACACACACAACACACACAACACACACAACACACACACACACACAGATATATATATATATAATTAACATCTTGCTTACCCTCAATCACAGACAGGCTTTTAATAGTTACACAGTCTGCTCACACTTCTGCAGATGGCAACGGAGTTGATATAACTGCTTGTGCTCTGTGTCTGTAGTTTGAATTAGGCGGCGAGTGTGTCTGTGTCATGCGTTCTCTCTCCTTTTATAATGGCCTTGCGGATGTACGAGGTGGCAACTGGACCAAGGTACGTTTGCATGCATCCAAAATCGTGTAGGCAAGGCAAGATCTGCTAAGATAGTAAATCAAAAATAATTCTGGAATCCTTATTTCTGCACCCATTTCCTCCATCTTAGGCTTATTTTACTCATATGAATGAGCTCTATCACTATGGATATCCATTTTATCCTATAGTTTATCCGACTATTCACTGGAGCAGCCGAAACAGGGAAAAACACAACATGGTTCATGTTCCACTGTCTTCTATTCATAATAACTTCGGCTCTACAACACATCCAGCGAATCTATTGCTATCTGCCTAAAGCTAATGATCCCTATTATCGAATTGGGTCCTTCTTTATCTAGGTATTCCATGCGTAGTTGCACACTGCCTTCCGAAATATACTTAACATCTACACTTTTGTTTCCTCCATGTCTAGCGATCTTCCGACACTATTTATACCAAGCTGGCTTTTCATTGGTCAGTTACATCCACGGGGTTTGTACGGTGATTATTTTTGAATATACCTGGATATGAATCAGACTTCATTACAATGCTGAAAATTAATAACACACAGACATTGTTAGTCAAACATACATACAGACAGATAGATCTGTCTGAACAGACCGATAGATAGACATGAAAGACAGACAGCAGACAGACAGACATATAGGCAGGTATGCAAGCAGACAGACAGAGACATACCAATAGATAGATAGATAGATAGATAGATAGATAGATAGATAGATAGATAGATAGATAGATAGATAGATAGATAGATAGATAGATAGATAGACGGAGGGACGGACAGACAGACAGAATTAGTTGAATTCCTACGCTGCTTAGGGAATTGAAATTTTACAGATGGCAACGATGAAATGAGCTACCTCAAAACCGTGTATGTATTAATCAATAACCTCTAGCTCCCCAAGAAGTATAGACCTTCAACAAACACATGCCAAGTCCTACGGTCACGTGGCATCCGCTCATCCTCGTCTTCCTCATCATTTTCACTTCTGTCTCCAGTTCTCTTCTCCATGTGTTTCTTGGTCAACCTCTGCCCCCCTTACCCTGGGGTTTCCAGAATAAGGCCTGCCGTGTAATGCTATCAGCAGGTTTCCTCAGTGTGTGTCGCATCCCTCGCCAGCGTCTTATTATGAACTCTTGTCCCACTTGCACTTGTCTCGTTCTTGTCATCAGTTCCACATTGGTGACGTTTTCACACCATTCCAGTCCTTCTTTTCTACGCAAGCACCCATTTATTAGTCTGTAGCAATTAGGTTTAAAAACAAAGTGTGTATGTATGTTGAAGCAATAATATGTATATGTGTCAGTAAACACGTGTATGTGTATGTGCATTAAACTCTCACAGTAATTCGCTTATAAATTAGTCAGAGGAGACTGGATACGTTTAGTAATTTGAAAACGATTTTACTGTGTTAGAAAAACGTAGGCCTATCGGTCTAAATTAATTTTCCCAGCCGTGCTGTTGTCAACCAATGTGCAGCATCCAGATCACGTTTTCAGGATTCTAAACAGCAAAGCAGTAGAGAGCAGTCTGGGCGTAAATTTGCTTGTGATGAGGAAGGGAAAGGAGAAGGGAGATCGAAAGGATTGTTTGAAAGCACGTAAAATTAATGGATTGGACAATGTGTGAACTGCAATATAAAGTAATAGTAAAAATACCTGGACTGGATTAACAAATATGGATTATTTGGACAAATATGGAACACTTGTAATATTATTTTGAGTACGTCGCACATTTTCTCTGCCCCACAAGCAGACGATAACTGTCTTGTTCGTCTGCATAACGAGCCATGAAAACATCTAGTTTTTCATGGTCGACGAATCTCCATTCTGTTTCTTTACAGTATGGAGCGATGCCTAAGCAGTCATCGTTAAGACAGCTGCCGGACTTGACAGTGCAAGCAAAACGTTCATGCATTTTATAATGAAAAAAAATCGCAGCTGTATTTATGGACAGAAGAGCATATAAAGCTACAGTTTCGAGAATTAGAATAATTTACATAACTGTTATCATTTTCAATGTTAGTAACATACGCATGACATATACCTTGTATATGCCACGTTCTAGCCACTCTAGGAGTCTGATTAGCAAAGCGCTGGCCGCTCGCGGCAAAGATTGTGGGTTTTTACACACGGTGGCGTCAAGCTCTAGTCTCCTTCTTCTTTGCTCGTTGGCCGCGGACTGACACAGCAATTAGTGAACATCACGCCTGGTGGCGTTTTACATAGCAGCAACAAACTGTCTTCACTTTGCTCGGTCGGCAGCCATCCTTCGTGTCGAGCCCCAGCTCTGGTTTATGCTTTGCATCTCTGCCTCCAGTCTTCTCAGCTGTAAATGGGTACCTGACCCTGTTCTTGAGTTAGGGAAGGTGGTAGCGGGTAAGAGAACTGGTCATACCACCTCTCGATGCTGGATCTAGTATAGTGAAGTCTCTAACACTACATTCCCCTACGGCTGTATCTGCTTTGGGACTATCTCTACCTTATTTTTAACAGGTGTAGGCAATATTTTAATGATTATACCTGGTAAACGAAATATACATTATTATGCATATAACAGGTATAGATGGCATACATTGTTATGAAGCACATACTGGCAGAGATAAGAAACTCGTCATTGGCTTTGTTTGTGTGTTTGTTTTTTTCAATCTACTATTGGGCTACACATATTTATGAATGGAACGGGTATGAAAGATAGAGACATTTAGAGATAGGAAACTCTATAAAGAGCGTTCCGACAGGAGCCAATCTGATCATCAGAAGTGTCTCCCGTGAAACAAATTCTTCGGCTCCTTAACGACTTCATACTCTAAAGCAGTAGTTCTCAAACCTAGAGTCGCGACTCTGCGAAGGCCTTCAGTAGAGACCCAGGGATATTTCGGAAAAAGATTTTGAGAAAATTAAGAAATTACATTCTCCAAGGGTCGCGAGTGGTGAAAAAATAAAACATAGATTCGCCACTAAAACGTGTGGGGACCACTTTTCTAGGGGGCGAGGGCCAATTGAGCCATGACTTCCTGATGTCATACCCCAGGTGCGTTGCATGCAAGCACTGAGTATATATTTATTAATATGACAGGTGAAAATCACAGAAATATTTATGAATATAGCATGGTTAGATCACACAAATATTTATGAATATGACTGATTGGATAACATATATTTATCAATTTAACAGTGTGAAGGTATTGCCTCCCCTGCTTTGCAGTAGTGGTCCAACAGTGGCCAAAACTCAAGAGTATCTATTATAGGCTTCAATGGAGTCTATCTTTACACAAGATTACTCTTGGCAGAAATGTAGATAGAAGAGTAGTAAAGCTTCTATCACATGGGAGTCTTCACAAGATATTCAGATAAGCGAAAACAATGCTGGCTGTTGCTAAGCACGTTAATTCTGTAATCTGCCGACAACTTTTATGAAGAATTTAAGCAATGGTTTATTCTAGCTCGTTAAGCCCCCACCGCTGAGTTAATCAGTGGAATTATTATTACAATATAGCTCTGTTTAGAGGGTGTGTTTAGTAACTTTGACTGAGAGAAACATGTAGTACATTTAAAATAATTGAATCGAAGTTAAATTGGTATAATTACAAATAACAAAATTTAATAATCACCTTAAGTTTAACAGTTTGAAAGAAAGGAATAATAGTTAGTTATAAAATAAAGTTTTCCTCACTCGGTTGATGGTTTTTGATAAGAAGTTCAAGTGGCAGCACATAGGTTAACTTAGCTGCCAATGATGATTCTAATCCTCCTCCTGATGGGTAGGTTTTCTGTACACTGCTGTCACTCGTCTCTGGTCAAAGTTCAGGCGCCGCACGTTCCCAGAACGCCAAGGAGTAATGGCCAAGCTGGTCCTACGTCTGTCTATAAGACCCTCTTATGATGGCGTCTCGCACAACGTCAGTCCTCTTCTATCTTCAATTGGTACCAAAGATAGTACTTTCTGCTAGTACAACCAATACCTGGTAATAGAAATACAAACGAAACGCTCTTCTGAGTATGGCATTTTCCGACACATAGTTATGTGTGTTCCCCCCCCCTTTCTATTCTACCATCCCATGTCAGAATTTACACTCGATGAGAATTAAATTTAATCCCTCTGGATAAAACTTTCTTTACATTTAAACTGAATAGCTTTAGCTTTACATTACATTTAAATGAAAAGGTTAAACGTACAGATATAATATGTTTTACATTTACATCTCCACTGTTTGAAAAGTGTTCACAATATAAATTCATTTATGTTTCATTTACATTTACACTTGTGGAAAAGTTTGAAACTTCTATGAATTTTAACATGAATATGTTTTTTTCGTTTACATTTACATGGAGTGAAAAGCTTTGAAACTGTTAGTATTATTCTTAGAATGTACATCATTTCTTTCATCTTTCCCTCCCTGCTCCATAGGGAACCTTGAACTACTTTATGCTTTTAGTTCTCTTTACGAAACTATCAATAAAGCAATCACCAGCCCGTGCAGTGGTGGTTCATGAATCATCATTCTATACACTGAGGATGCCAGCCTCCAATGACTTTGACATCCACAAGCGAGTTTCACATATTAAAATTCACATGGTAATATATATATATATATATATATATATATATATATATATATATATATATATATATATATATATATATATATATATATATATATATATATATATATATATATATATATTATATATATATATATATATATATATATATATATATATAATATATATATATATATATATATATATATATATATATATATATATATATATATATATATATATATATATATATATGTTAGTTCACATGTTAGTAATAAAATATGAAATGTAAATCACAACTTACGCCAATCATTGCTACAGACTTGTTGCTCAGATGAATAAAAGAGATGAGCCGGTCTCTTACACGCGTCTGGAGTGTCTTTAATTTGACTATAGATTCCCTCTCTGACTCCGTGTGTTTCTTCAGTTTCCTAGTCCCGGTGTTCCTTATTAAAATGTAGAGATTTCCTGTGCTTTGTAAATCTTATTTGGTTCTCCAATAAAAGGTTAAAAAAAGGAATTATGAATCTAGTCTTCACTTTGGCGAGGTCTGATGTTGTCTTGGCGAGCGTGAAATTCACAGAAAAATAAAACTGCGAAAATGGTCAGACTATATTCCTATCTTCCCAAGCATTGTTGTTATGAATCTAATCAGAAAGATCCAATCATTTCAAATCATGCGGATAGGGTGTGATGATTTCAAAAATATTCCGACCTCGGATAATTTTGAACGTAAGGCAGAGGCCAACTCTCCCATATATGGTAATATGATGTCCGATGCCCTTGTGTACAAACTTACAGACAGATCGGCGAACTCACATGACAACATGTGTAATCTTTAATACTTATTACTTTATTAGAAAGTAATGTTGTCATAACAAGTCGGCCCGGAAGCGATTATGTCCCACTTGTCTGCCCACATGTGTCACACAGACAGTAATATCGTTATCTGTCGCATGAGTACGCAAACACTCCGTGTCTGCCCATCTGGGTTACCAAACTAGTCGTCTTATCAGCGGTTCAATCTAAACACTTACTTACTTACTTTGTCGTTCATCTTTTACTGTGAGGTGTAGAGGTTTGTAAGAGAGAGCGCCATACTATTCTATCGGCTGTCTTCCTCATGGCTTGGTTCCATTCTAGTCCTCGGTCCTTCAAAGATTGTCTAATTTTGTCCTCCCAGCGGACTTTGGGACATCCTGGAGGTCTGGATCCCTGGCTCTTAGTTTCCCATGCTTGCCGTATGTCTAAACACGCCGGCGACTATCTTATCTCAGTTGCTCACCGCAAACCAGGATGACTGGGTAACTACAGGTGACATCATAGAGAGGAGTGTCGAATGATTTGATGAAATCAAATATCTGCTACTTAGCAGAAAAATAAAAACGAAAGAAAGAAAGAAAAAAAAGTGCGATACTTGAGAGGACATAATAAAAATCAGTACCACAAATGTACCACATACTGCCGGAGATGAAACAAAGATCGATAGGGGCCGCCCCGTTTTTGTCATAAACAGGTGTAAGTCGCAAAGATATTTATGAATATGGCAAATATAAATCGTTAAGAAATTGATGGATATAACAAGGTACAGATCACAAATATAATTATGAGTACGACAGGTAAAGGCCACAGAGATATTTATGACAATGACAAGTGTTTAACGCAATACTCTCTCTTTTGCCTGTAACTCTTTGTACTCACTAGTATTGCTTAAAATAGGAAACAGAAACAATTAAAACAATCATGGCAAAGCTGGGATATTGATCAGATGGGACGCGTTTAAGTCAGGTATAGGGCGGGCGTGACGTGGATGTGCAATAAGAGGCTGTTGTACTTGAAGATTACAATATCTCTATATCTATCGCTGGTAATGATAAATCAATTATTGTGCTGTATTCAAGGGGCATCGCACACTCTCTGTTTTCGAAGTAGTATTTCATATCTACTGATGGTTTAAATTATTGCTTTGTATGTGTGGCAGTGGTTTCTTTTTCGTGAGGCGTTTTGTGTGTGAGTGTGTGAACATTTGTGGGAATGAGTACACTTCTTTGAGTGTCAGAGTGTGAGAAAGCCTTCCATTCTGCATGTGCAACAGTCTGTGTGCATACAAGAAAGCACGTATTGTTTTAATGAATGCTTGTCTCTGTAATTGAAGGAAAGAATTACTGAGCGTTTGTTTGAAATAGTGAGGGTTGTTAGGACAATTGGGGGAGCATACGAATACATATTTATTCGTATTTCTTCGTCTTCTTCTTCGTCTTCTTCTTCATCTTCTTCTTCGTTCATTCTCAGACGTCAACTTTAATATTTTCAAAGAAAGCAGCGGTCAGCTTAGGATTGTTGCCATCTCCGTATAGTTTTTTCCAGGAATGGTACTGGTGATGATCAGATGCGCTTTCTCTGTTCATCATATAGTGGGTATTTATTCGTACAAAATCCATGCAGCTCCAAACGTGACCCCTAGCTAAAGCACAGGATAAAAAGATCACACCATGTAAGATGAGATATTCTTAAAAACTGTAAATTCCACTACAAAGGACGGAAACAGAAGCGAGGAGATCAGAAAGTTTGTATGAACAACACTATGCAGCAATCAAATGGAAAAACAAATAATAAAATTGTAGGGACACCTTTTCCAAATGTAGATACATCAGTTACCATCACAGGCCGTCCACAGCAGAAAACCTGGCAACAGGGGACGCCTGAGAGGAAGGTGGATTGACAGTGTTAAAGAAATACTGAGGAAGCAGGACAAGACACTGACCGAAGCAACCACAGCTCGCACATGAACGAAAAACTGTTTAATTCCTGACACTTAATATCAAATGTATACATACGAGAAAATGAAATTAAACCCGACTGCGTATTCAAATATTTCTGTTTGCTTTCTTTTAACTGTAAGCAAACATAAAAGGTTAAGATGAACTCGCCTTTTCGTGGAATCTGTGTGTGTGTGTTCCTTGTATCTCCTATCTGTCTAACTGCCTACACATAACTCAGTCTCATTGCCAACTCGATAGTCTTATCGTCTGTCACTTTGTAAACACTACAGTTGATCTGTCTGTCTCTTTCCCAACTCGACGGTCTGTCTATCTGTCTCTTTCCCAACTGGACAGTTTATTTGTCTGCTTCCTTGCTAACTCGACAGTCTATTTGTCTATTTCTTTCGTAACTCGACAGTTTATCAGTCTGTCTCACTGCCAATTCGACAGTCTATATGTTTGTCTCATTGCCAACTCGACAGTCTATTTGTCGATCTCTCTCCCAACTCAATAGTTTATCTATCAGTCTCTTTCCCAACTCGACAATCTATCTGTCTATCAGTTCGACGGTTTGTCTGTCTGTCTCATTGCCAACTCGATAATCTACTTGCCTCTCCATTTCTCAACTCGACAGTCTATCTATCTGGCTCTTTTCCTACTCGACAGTCTATCAGTCTGAGTCCCACCTCGACAGTCAATCTATCTCTTTCAATCAATATACCTAGTATCTGGCCTTGCCCCGCTCCCCCCTCACCCATCCCCCTCCTGCTCTGATCTTTTGTTTCTTTTTGCACATGTTCATGAAAGCCCAGCTGCCTATCTGTATCTGTTTTAATCCCAGGCAGCAATCCATCCGATCTGTTAATATTATTTACAATCCTCCGCACTTTTACATCAAAGTGACCTAAACACTCATACGCCCATCTTTATGATGCAAAGAGCAGCTAGCCTATTACGCACTCAGCGCTGTCATCTATGATCAAGATAACATCGGCACACCTCAACTTTCCAACTTGATTATCTTGAATCATTGCGGTGTAATCTCTACAAATTTAGAACTTAATCACTGTAGAACGTTTACTGCCCCACTCACCGTCTATCTCTCTAATTCTCTCCGATGGTGCCAGCGACTGTTGTTGCGAGTTGATTGGTGTTATTAAGTCTGAGTTGAGCAATGCTACCAGGTCAAAGCCAAAGTGTGGTTTGATGAGAGTCAAATGGAAGCTAGATATCTCTGCGCCGATAGTGTGCCGTTGTGTGTAAGGATGTATCATTTTGTTTGCTACAATCTGTCTGTCCATCAGTCCGCCCTCCCGCGCGCCCGCCCACCCATCTATCTATCTATCTATCTATCTATCTATCTATCTATCTATCTATCTATCTATCTATCTATCTATCTATCTATCTATCTATCTATCTATCTATCTATCTATCTATCTATCTATATATATATCTCTATCTATCTATCTGTATTCCTATGTGTCTGTCTGTCTGCTTCCTTGTCTGTTAAATCTACCGAAGCTAAGTATGATCTAATCTGCATGACGAAATATCAGTCAACCTATCAGTCTCCCATTTGCTGTATTATGTTTGATATGTGTTGACTGATTTTTCTTATCTTGTGAGAAATTATACCCCTTCTTATTTCATCTCACAGATCTGTCTCTCTATCTGTCTTATGCTATAAATCTGCTCTATGAATGTTTATCTATCTTTTACTTAACATGTCTAATCCTATCTGTATTGTTATCTAATCTATCTCATATTCTCTATATGTTTGTTTATTAGTCGGTCTGCCTGGCCTATCTCTCTGTCTAACCTATCTTTTCCGATATCTCTACTTTATCTTTTTGTCGGATGAATTGTTCATTTTTCATCTGGTTAGCTGTCCCTGCCCTCTTGCAGCCTTTAATTCTGTTTGGACGTCTCTCTGACGGACTTTCTGTTTATTTTACCATCATCCTCTAATCGATTAGAGGATGATGGTAAAATAGACAGAAAGTCAGTCAAAGTGACGCTTCAACAGTGACAACAGAAACGTTGTCAGTTATATACTGTAACCAGTCCATCAATGTTCAAAAGGGATTACAATAAGAACAACAGTAACAATACCCGATTTGATTTTGCTGAAAAAAAAAAACTGTATCCACTATGGGAACAAAGGGCAATAATTCTTTCTGCGATTAAGTTGTTCGCAAGATCAAACGAACGGGCAGGGAGTTATAAGGTTATCGAAATATCACTAACAAGAAAACGTGGTGGTATGTTTGAGTTGTAGCTAAGCTTGAGTTTAGATCAACCACACTGTGCCAGATTTACTCTTGAAGGCCGTGGTGATTTCCTCACGTTTGACGCAAGTAATTTTCTGTCGATTCAATTTAAAACAAACACAAAAAAACTTAAATATAAAATTTTGCTTCGTTTTGGCGTGGCGCGTCCTGTTCAACCGAGTCGGTTATATTAGGGCGCATGTCCAAATATAAAAGATCTGTAGGTCTATAACGTTACTAATTACTGTCGCTTCAAAGTATGGCTATGGCATACCTAATTGTAAAGGAATTCGAGTGAGGGTTAATAAAATATAAAACTAGTACAACACAAAGCAAAACAAAAATTTTGTTAACATAAAACACGAAAACTGGCCTCCCGTCACAAGCGCATTGGCATATGGCCCTGCATACTGGCCACTCGGTCTGTAAGAGTTAATACACAAGGTTAAAAACAAACAAAACAAAACATAAATTTGGTGGGAGAGAACAAGCTACAGACTTTCATAAATTGGTACTTGCGTAGAATAGAAGGATTGAATTGGTGTGACAAGTTGACCAATGTGGGACTGATGACAAGCACCAGCCAAGTGTTAGTGTAACATGAAATGAGAAGAAGACGCTGGCGATGGATAGGACACATATTGAGGAAACCTGTTGATAGCATTACAAGACAGTCCTTATTCTCGAATCCTCAGGGAAAAAGAGGCAGAGGTAGACCCCCCCCCCCCCCCCTTTCCCAAAAAAAGAAGAATTTGCGCTGTTGGCACGATACTGGAGGACTTGGCGTGTGTTTGCTGAAGGCCTATGCTCCTTGTGGAGTTTAAGGGTATTGATTGATTGATTGATTGATTGAACAGGCCTTAAACATTTAAGATTTGATTTTTAAGATTAAGATTTTTTATTTTTTATTCAGATTTGAATTAAATGCTGATAAATGTGACATAATTTGTGCGCTCTCTTCTCCTTTCCGGCAGTATTAAACTACATTTGTTATGCGTACTGAATTAGGTGCATTATTCTTTTGTTAGCACTCTCTTTTTCCCTACTGCCATTTTCACATTTCACGCTTCGATGTATGACAGGGCCAGACAAGCGTATCGCCCATCCCTGAGAGATTAATTGAGTCCCTAAAACGTGATAATACCACATTGACTCCATGTCATTGCGAGCACAAAGTGTTTGCTAAGATTGCATAATTACTTCCGACTCGACAGGAAAAATGTAAGAAGTTGTAACGTAAACATTACCAAGAATTGTCGGATGTAGCAGCTCCATTTACGGAGGATGACTGTTTGAAATTTTCAAACGCATGAGTCATAGAGAATACTGCATGAAGAAAAGTTTTCATAATATGATTGAATATATTGGCTGGCTTCTTCTTCTTTGATCCTTAGCCGCAGACTGTCAAAGCAGTCAGTGGCCGTCATGCCTGGTGGCGTCTTGTAGGGCAGCAACAAATTGCTTCCACTTTGTTCAGTCAGCTATGGTTCATTCTTTGCATCTCAGCCTCCACAGTTCTCCGCCAAGTTGTTTTTGGTCGGCCTCTCGCTTTCCTTCGGGGGTCCATAGCATAGCTGTTCTTGTAATGGCAACATGGTCCCTTCTGAGGACGTGGCCAACCCAACTCCAGCGTCTGCCAGCTAAGATGGTGTGCATGTCCTCTTGGTTACTCCGAATAAGTAGTTCTTGGTTGGTGATTGTATTCGGACAAAAGATTCGGTGAATTTTCCTTAGGCACATTGTGTGGAAAAAGGACAGTTTCGTCATTTCCTTCTCTGCTACTCTCCTGCATTCCGCACCACAGAGAAGAACAAAAAGTACACAGCTCTCATATAATCTTAATTTGGTGTTTGTGCTGTACTGGGAAGACTTCCAGATGTTGTTGTGACCAGCAAAGGGTGTTCTCGCTTTATTCATTCTCTTGCTGATGTTCTTGCTTGTTCCGTCCTCTGGTGTTACTATTCATCCCAAGTATATAAGTGTGCCTGTCTGTTCTAGCTTCTGGTTCCTTATTGTTATTGGCTCAGGATTGCCCACATTGAGTGTCATGACCTCTGTCTTCTTCAGATTGATGTTCAGACCCACCTGCTGGCTATACTTATTCAGTATATCGGTTCTTTCTTGGATGTGTTCATGTGAATGTGCGAGTAGTGCAATATCATCTGCATATTCCAAGTCTTCCAGTGTAGAAAATGTTGTCCATCTAATTCCTATTGGACTGCCCTTTGTTGTCTGGCACATCACCCAGTCTATGACTGTCAAAAATGAAGTTGTTGATAAGGGTCATCCCTGTCAAACTCCTGTCTTCACCTCAAAAGCTAGGCTGCTCCACCCAACTCTGCATGTAAAGTTAGAATATAGGCTTTTTATAATGGAAACAATTGTGGTAAAGTGGGATGGTATAAATATTTATAGGGGACTTAGTGTACTGACTGAGATCAGCTGTGAAGGTATCTGTATCTAATAAGTGTGGTGTATTACAGATAACCTTACTTGCTACCACATTTATACCTCAGTCAGGCTTATTCTGGAATATTGTAATGACTACGTTGAATGTCTAGGGTTATGATAATGATGAAGTGTAAGTCACAACAACAACAGACAGATAAACAATTTAATTTTAATCCACAATACTTTACAACACTGTGACACTCACACACATAGAACACTCTATAAGGCTATCTTAATAAGTCAAGTTTAATTTTTAAAATATGTATTAATTCCTTCAAATATTAGATCTCCTGATTCAACTACAAAGTGAACCAGGAATCACAATCAAATGTAATCACAAGTTATATGTACACAATTTATAGATAGAATCTTGGTATTGACATATATTATTATTATTATCATAGAGTTGTGATGTAGTACTATGAGGTAATACTGGCTTTTTCAAGCTAGGTGGGTGTGTGTCATCACGACTTCAAGTGTTTGCTTCTGGGGGAAATAGTATTGGAAAAGTTCACAGTTCCTGTCATTTGAAACAATTAATTATCCCTCTTTATTTAATATACTGTCAATTATAGAGGGGGGGGGGGGGGGTTTACATAAGATTGAGCTGCTCTGGTCAACGACTCTTATCTTCTGTGTGGGCGGCAGGAAACAGTCTCCAGTGCTCGCTTGCTTCACCGTGTTCTTGGGAACCAACACTGGTCGATATATTGACCAAGGAGTCTGCTACCAGCCTCTGGATTCAGCACAACTCAGACCAGGTGCTGCTTTAATATGTTAGTACCACTGTCCCACAATTCATGGAAATAATAAACAAATACGTTGACTGGCGATGAATTATGGCACAATTCCGATCTGCCGCTGTCCCAGGCTTTTATTTAGAAAAATATGAGCTGGATCTCAACGCACTAGCTTTTACAAATTGAATTTTCAAAAAGTGGCACTGAACTGACGCTCCTAATTGACTATATTAAATGGTCTGGCCAATGGGACCATGTTTACAAAAACATTTGAAAAAATTTACCCTTCCTACGTTTCCCCTAACAACCAAAAATAGTATCTGCGATCGACTAATCATGTTTAGGCTTACATATTCTTCTAGCCAATAAAATCGGATTTAACTTGTTGGCCTATTTCCCGTAAGATAGTGGTTTCAAAACATGCCACTGAGCAATTATGATTTGGTGCTGTCAGACAACCTCACTATTTTATTTTGGCTATAATTTGTTAATTGCTAAACTATTTGCGTAACACATAACATATTCTTTGTCAGCAAGTCCTGAGGCACCCAAATATATAAGTTTTAATGGAGCTAAGTGGCTGCGTTCAAAATATGTATTTTCTTCTAGGATAGTCGTGCTGTTACCACCTTCTCACTTCCATACTATGAGGTGTCTTCTGTACTGTCAGACTAATGTCAGGATTTCAGACATAAAACAGTAGAATGTCATGTTTCCTAATAAGCATTAAACAGGTTTTCAAAACCTAACCGTGTATTGGTAGTGTTTTTTATCACTGTTTATTTGAAAAAAAAGTTAGTGCTTCATGCCTTACGCGGGGAGGGTGGCATTAATTTTATATCGCGAGACGGCGTGTTAGTGTTGCATGCGTTCCTTCGTACATCGCTCTCTCTCTCTATCCTAAGTCCATCTGTCTTTTCATTACGCAGTGTATATAATGACATTAATGCTAGTATTTGTGTATCTAGGTCATTAAGCAGCTTGCGTATCTCAAGGTTTTCTAAGAAACACAGTACTAGTTGTATTTTTAGAAACGCGTGTAGTTTTATGCCGACGGAGTATAAAAAAAGGGGGATTTCTTGTTTAACTAGCATGACGTTCTATTAACACAGGCGTACGCTATAGTGACGGCACTGTTCTTTACCAGTCTTCTTTCCTTTTATTGAATTAATTCGTTAGGCTTTACATTTACTTTTTAATTTAGATATGTGGATTAGAATTTCTCACGACAAATTCTCCCCACTTAAAACAGACGTTATATGTCAGTCTATAATTCTATATACACATAGAGAAATTTATTATTATTTCTGGGGCTTACGGTGATTCTCATCACACGGATGGCGGCTTAGAAAATCCGCTCCCAGATTTGTTTTTCCAGAAATATACTCAATGCTGAACTCGAATGGCTGCAAAAGTAAGGACCATCTGAGTAACCTCGAATTTTCATGCCTAGCCTGCGCTAGAAACGACAAGGGTTTGTGATCCGTTTGCAATTTAAATGCCTTCCCATACAGATAAATATTGAATTTCTTGATTGCCCATATTACAGCAAGACATTCTTTTTCGCTAGTTGAATAATTGGTTTCAGCTTTATTCAATTTTCTGCTAGCATATGCCACTGGGGTTAATTCCCCATCCAATGCATCTGATTTCTGTAACAGGGTCGCACCTAACCCTATATTACTGGCATCCGTTCTTACAATGAATTCTTGACTTAAGTCAGGTAATTTCAAAATAGGTTTGCTTGTGAGCTTTTCCTTCAATTCCTGGTAGGCCAATTCACATTGTGCTGTCCATGTAATTCGATCTGGATTTCCTTTGCGTGTCAAATCAGTTAACGGTGCACATATGGAATTAAAGTTCTTGATATACTTTTGGTAGAAACCACATAATGAGACAAAGGATCTCACGTCTTTCTTGGTTTGTGGCCTCGGGGCTTTCTTTAGTTTCTCTAAATTCTTGGGGTCAGGGGTCATGTTTCCCTGATGGACTGTGTGTCCCAAGAATTCTAATTCTTTACATCCAACACAACATTTGGTTGGTCGGGCTGTTAACTTCGCTTCTCTAAGTCGATTAAACAGCATGTTCAGAGAGTCAATGTGTTCCTCAAATGTTTCTGTTGCTATAAGGATATCATCCATGAAATTTGTGATGTATGGATTATTCAGAGGATCCAACAATTTTCTCATCATTCTAGAGAAGACACTAGGCGCCTTCTTCAATCCAAATGGCAATCTGTTAAACTCATAGTGTCCCTCTGAGGTACTAAAAGCTAGGTATGGTCTAACCTCAGGCTTTACTGGAATCTGATAGTATCCTTTACTCAGATCCACTTTTGAGAAATATTTAGCTTTATTTAGCCTGGCAAACAACTGATTTGTATCCGGCAATGGATCCACCTGACCTTCTGTGATAGCATTCAGTCTCCTGTAATCTATACAGAGTCTATGTTCTCCAGAGGGTTTCCTTAAGAGCACCACACTGGAACTATACGAAGATTCACTGTGTGAAATTATTCCCTCCTTCAACAAATAGTCTATCTCTTCCTTCAAGGCTTTCTCCTTAGCAAAAGGAATCGAATAGGGTTTCATACAGACAGGTGTGGGGTCTATCAGTTTCATATCATATTCCAATAAGTTTGTATGCCCCGGTCGGTCCGTTAGCACCTCTGTATGATCATCTAAAACCTGTTGCACTCTCTTCTTCTGATCTTTCGTTAAGTGTGTACTGATTTTCACCTGTGCAGCTGTCTCACAGGGGTGTAATGGATATTCAAATGATGAAAGTGGTTCCTTTTTCATCTCCATTGCAATGGACAAGGTCAACAAGTGTGTCTCTTCCTGATTTTCTCTTTCCAAATATTTCTTCAGGAGATTCACATGATAGATTTTTTCTTTCCCTTTCTTATCTATCTTATAATTGGTTCTAGACACCTTCTCTAGAACTGTATATGGACCTTGCCATCCAATTTGTAATTTATTCTGACTACCGGGTAGAAGAAGCAGTACCTTCTCTCCCACAGCCAAATCTCTGTCTTTAGCTTTCCTGTTGTAATAGGCAGCGTGTTTTTTCCTGGCTTGTCTCAAATTTTCATTGGCAAGTTTCCAGCCAGTTTTTAAACGAGTGGTCACCTCATTCACATATTGGTATGAGGATGTAATATGTTGCTCTGCCTTTTCATCAGTCCACGTTCTTAACAGAGTTACATCTGGACTTTTAAATTCGGAAACTTATTTTTCCTGGCACATGTCAGGTCCTTTGCACTCGAAGCTCTTTTGTGATGACTTTTCTTCCTAAAATCATCATGCACAAAACGACCTCTACCAATTTTTTTCTTGGGGCTTTCTCCCCACTTAGAATTCTTGATGAGAGATTTCCTCTCTACATCTTCTTCCTCCAGTTTACATAAGTCCGATTGAGGGATTTTCGGCTTATTCTGGGGTAAGACATCTTTTTGCACTCTCTGCATAGTGGCCATTGTAAAACAGTTAATTGAAGCTTGTCCGTGAAAAGGGGCTTCCCATTCCACTTGGTCCACTTTATTATTCTTTCTATTGTCAGGCCTAAGTTTGCCCCGTGGCGTGTCCAGGTCCTGATCAATGTTCCCACTTGTGGGTGTTCCCTCATGTGCTATGCTACACCTCTCTACAAAATTTTCAATGTCCCACCTTGCCTTGGGCCAATAATAATTCTGAGCTACCTTTTGAATGATGGTACCTATTTTCTCATGGTCCCCATCTTGTTTCACATGTAAGCTCCTTATTAAGTCTGTCCTATACCTTTTTGGAAGTACCAGCTGTCCCTGACCTTTGGATCTAGTTCCAGTCTTCCGGTATATCAGTTTGTTTTTCACATAGAAGTCTCCTTTTCCTGGAGGTGTGTGACAAGTGGACAATTTCCTAAAACAAGGCTTGAGGGTCTTATCCCCAGCCTGCGCCTTCCTTAACTCTTCTGGAGTGGTATTTAACATAATATCCTCCTCCTTTCTTGAGGTCGACCTGACCTGAAGGGTGGCCATAACTATAGGGTTCCTTCTACAATGGTCAGTGTCATGATTGTTCATCTTACAATTTTTACACCACCTCCTTCCTTGGTTGAAAGATTTTCTTTCATCAAATTTCCTTTCATCGAATTGTGGGGTTTTATTTTTATTGTCATACCGTGGCCTATCAAATTGGTGCTTACCTTTGTTCTGATCTTTATGATCAAATTTATTAAAATTCTGTGGTGCCTTAAAATTATCTACTTGTTTCTTTTTATTACTTGATACCTCAGCCTGAGCTGCTTGATACCTTTCAGCGACATTCAGTAACTCACCCAGTCTCTCTGCACCTTGTTCCATGAGAAACTTTCTCAAGTCTGGAGCCATGGACTCTCTTAGTTGTTCTATAAGGATCATTTCCTTAAGATCTTGGGTTTTCCCCAGAGAAGTCCATTTCTCCAAGTATGTCTCTAACCGTGCAGAGAACTGGTGATAGGTTTCACCTGACAGTAGTTTAGCATTCCTAAATTTTTTCCTATAAAATTCTCCATTCTTTTCATATCTTAACAAAAGAGCCTGCTTTAGCATGTCATAATTTTCTTGATCATCTCTGCTCATTTTGGCAAAAACTTCATAAGCTGCCCCACGAAGCCCTTGTGATAACTTTAAGCTCCACCTTTCTCTCTCTAACCCATACGTGGTAGCTAATAGTTCATATCTATTTAGATAGCTCTCAATATCATCTTCTTTCTCAACAAAATGATCTAAATGAAAGTTCATAGCTGAGGTTGAGGCTCCCTGACTAGCAGTGGCATCAGAGGTAAAGGGACTGGCACCATTTTCAGGAGCATGGCCTTGAAACTCAAACTCCCTTAGTCGTAACTCATGTTCCCTTTGTAATCTCTTCTCCTCCTTTTCTGCTTCCCTCTGTGAAGCCTGTCTTCTTTCTTCTGCTTCCCTTTCGGCAGTCAATCTTTTTTCTTCTGCCTCCAATTGGAACTTCTTAGCCTCAGCCTCCAATTGTAACTTCTTAGCCTCAGCCTCTAATGCCCTAGCCTCTTTTTCAGCCTCAATCTGCAACCTCTTAATTTCTTTTTCAGCCTCTAACTTTCTTTCAGCCTCTTTTTCTAATCTTTTTCTTCGCGTTCAATAAATTTGTCACATTCAGTAGTGACATAAGCAATCATAACTTGCCCGTCCATTCCTAACTCTTTCGCAGCCTGCATAGCAGCAGATCGAAATTTTGCCACGTCTGCCGTTTTCTAACAGGCAAATTTATACAATGTCTAAGTTAAACAAGTTAATATATACTAATTATCTAAGGACAACCACAAGCACTGAGAGCTCAACCTTATTTATTTCCACCCAAGGATACCTTTTGAATTTTTATTATTTCCAGAAGTGATTTACTCCCAATATATATATGCTAGGGGAAGGTTCAATATCCCGGGAGCGAGACCCCAATATATGTGGTAAAGTGGGATGGTATAAATATTTATAGGGGACTTAGTGTACTGACTGAGATCAGCTGTGAAGGTATCTGTATCTAATAAGTGTGGTGTATTACAGATAACCTTACTTGCTACCACATTTATACCTCAGTCAGGCTTATTCTGGAATATTGTAATGACTACGTTGAATGTCTAGGGTTATGATAATGATGAAGTGTAAGTCACAACAACAACAGACAGATAAACAATTTAATTTTAATCCACAATACTTTACAACACTGTGACACTCACACACATAGAACACTCTATAAGGCTATCTTAATAAGTCAAGTTTAACTTTAAAAATATGTATTAATTCCTTCAAATATTAGATCTCCTGATTCAACTACAAAGTGAACCAGGAATCACAATCAAATGTAATCACAAGTTATATGTACACAATTTATAGATAGAATCTTGGTATTGACATATATTATTATTATTATCATAGAGTTGTGATGTAGTACTATGAGGTAATACTGGCTTTTTCAAGCTAGGTGGGTGTGTGTCATCACGACTTCAAGTGTTTGCTTCTGGGGGAAATAGTATTGGAAAAGTTCACAGTTCCTGTCATTTGAAACAATTAATTATCCCTCTTTATTTAATATACTGTCAATTATAGAGGGGGGGGGGGGGGTTTACATAAGATTGAGCTGCTCTGGTCAACGACTCTTATCTTCTGTGTGGGCGGCAGGAAACAGTCTCCAGTGCTCGCTTGCTTCACCGTGTTCTTGGGAACCAACACTGGTCGATATATTGACCAAGGAGTCTGCTACCAGCCTCTGGATTCAGCACAACTCAGACCAGGTGCTGCTTTAATATGTTAGTACCACTGTCCCACAATTCATGGAAATAATAAACAAATACGTTGACTGGCGATGAATTATGGCACAATTCCGATCTGCCGCTGTCCCAGGCTTTTATTTAGAAAAATATGAGCTGGATCTCAACGCACTTGCTTTTACAAATTGAATTTTCAAAAAGTGGCACTGAACTGACGCTCCTAATTGACTATATTAAATGGTCTGGCCAATGGGACCATGTTTACAAAAACATTTGAAAAAATTTACCCTTCCTACGTTTCCCCTAACAACCAAAAATACTATCTGCAATCGACTAATCATGTTTAGGCTTACATATTCTTCTAGCCAATAAAATCGGATTTAACTTGTTGGCCTATTTCCCGTAAGATAGTGGTTTCAAAACATGCCACTGAGCAATTATGATTTGGTGCTGTCAGACAACCTCACTATTTTATTTTGGCTATAATTTGTTAATTGCTAAACTATTTGCGTAACACATAACATATTCTTTGTCAGCAAGTCCTGAGGCACCCAAATATATAAGTTTTAATGGAGCTAAGTGGCTGCGTTCAAAATATGTATTTTCTTCTAGGATAGTCGTGCTGTTACCACCTCCTCACTTCCATACTATGGGGTGTCTTCTGTACTGTCAGACTAATTTCAGGATTTCAGACATAAAACAGTAAAATGTCATGTTTCCTAATAAGCATTAAACAGGTTTTTCTACTGTTTTTGAAATTCTCTGGATGATTATTTTGCCTAGTATTTTACTCTGAAATGAGAGGAGAGTAATTCCTCTCCAGTTGTTGCAGTCTGCAAGGTCGCCCTTCTTGGGCAATTTGACAATTATCCCTTTCCTCCACTCCGTTGGTGTTGTCTCTGTTTTCCAGACTTCTGCAAATAGTGGTTCTAATAGTTCTGCTGCTAGTTCAGGGTCTGCCTTGAATGACTCAGTATTTAAATTGTTGTGACCAGGCGCTTTTCCATTCTTTAAACCTTTGATAGCTGTGATGATTTCTTCTCTTCATGGAATGTCTGTATTTACATCTAGGTCACATTCAGCCTCAGGTACATTCAGCTGGGTCTCTGGCGGTTCCTTATTCAGTGTTTCTCTAATGTGCTCTGCCCATCATGTTTCCTGCCCTGTGCTGTGGTGATGAGGTTTCCTTGCTTGACTCTTACTAACGTTATATTGCTTGCTCCTCGTTTTCCGCTGATAGTTTTAGTTATTTTATAAAGTGTGCTTTGTTCATTTCTCAGTGCTGCCTCTTCTGCCTGCCTTGCAAGGTCATCCATAAATTTCCTTATTTTGGCACGAGTTTGACGTTTTACTTCTTTGTCCAGTTGAATGTACTGTTTGCAATATATTTCCTTTAACCTAGGAGACTTTGCTTCTGTTTTCTTATTTTTTTTTCATTTATTTTCTCATCGCTATGATGTTAAACGTTTCTGGTGTTATCCAGTGGCTGGCTTCTGAGGTACCAATAAACAACAGCGCTGAATGGGAGAACTCCGACTAGGCCGGTCCCAAGCCCGGCTGAAAAAGGAGGAGGGCGGCCTGCGTGGGGGCCGTAAGGAGGCAGCCCCTCCACCATGCAAAGGCACAACAGGCCAATCACCTGTTTGCTTTAAACTTTTGATTACGAAAACTACAAGAGAGAAAACCGGACTGATTCTAACGGCGACGAACGGGAACGGACTACGGACAACGACTTATGGAACATGGAATACAAGAAGTATAAATGGGAAAAAAGAGGAGCTGGTGGAAGAGATGAGGCTACCATCCATCTGAAAGAGCTAAAGGGGGCATAGGTTGCATTGTGGCCAAAAACCAAAAAGATAGTATCAAGGGATGGAACTTTGTCTCGGAGCGCATTGTGGTTGTAAAATTAAAAGAAGGAGAAACCATAGTCAACTTGGTCATAGTGTATGGGCCAAATGAGGATGAGAGAGCAGAGGTCAAGGAGGAATTCTTCGAGCTGCGAACCAACAAAGAATGAGAAGTCAGTGATCGACTATGCCATTGTTAGGAGGAGCTCATTCAAATACGTCCAGGATGCTGGAGGGGGCCAGAGATTGGAAGTGATCGCTACGGTACCTGCTTACAATCAAAAGAACAACTGAAAGAGTTGCTCAGCCTAGGAACTGCCCAAAATCACGAAAGAAACTAAGGAAACGAACGAGAGAAATGAGCATTAAGACCTACAAGCTGAGAGAGCCAGAAATTAAGACCAGATATCAGGGGATTATTGCTGCAGCGGTGAGCAACACAGAAGAACAACATGATGACTTGGAAACCCTCTATCTTAAATTCAAGGACATCATAAAGATAGCTGCTGCTGCAGAAGCATGTGGTGAAGTCCGACTTGGGAACAAGAGAAAGAGGACACCTTGGTGGACAGAGGAAGTCAAAGAGAAAATAAGAGAGAAGAAAATGGCATGGAAACAATACTTAGGAGCTAAAAACACAACAGGACAAATGGAAAAATATAGAGAATATGTGACACTCAGAACAGAAGCAAAGAACAAGGTGTTAAATTCCCAAGATGAGCTGAACAAACATGTCATCTATGTAAATAATGATGTCAGTATGTGAAAGAATCTTGCGCATCATTGGAACGAATGTGGCAGCGGCGTTCGTAAACCCGAAAGGCATGACGTTCCACTGGTATAAACCACGTGGTGTAGAAAAAGCAGTTAGTGGCTTTGCCCTAGCAGTTAGTGGAACTTGCCAATAGCCTTTTGTCAGATCAATCATAGTAAAGAATAGGGCCCTAGCAAGGCGAGATAACAGATCATCATGTAACGGGAGAGGTTCCGCATCGGAAATAGTAATACCGTTGAATTTTCGATAGTCGACACATAACCTGATATTGTTATCCTTCTTGTGAACAATAACAATAGGTGAACAGTAAGGGGAATAACTAGTTTCAATAATACCAAGATGTAGCATTTATTCCAATTCAAGTTCAGTTTGGCGCTGGTAATGAACAGGAATAGGGTAAGGGCGTAAACGACTAGGTTTATCATCTGTAAGGATGATATCATGTGAAATGGTAGTAGTGTGACATGTAATGTCAGTAAGGACATCAGGAAAAGATTCAAGCAAAGTAGAAATTTGGCGACGCTGATCAGTAGACAGAGACGTACAAATGGAAACATCTTTCCAAGTTTCAGTAGAAAGTAAAGGGAGGGCAGGAAGATTCATGTGAATATCAGGAAAAAAAGATTCTTCGTCCTGAATCACAGAAAGACTAGAAAAATGACAAGAATTTCCTGTACGCTAATCAAGATCAAGAAAAATAGAATGCAGATGTTCGGGCCTGGTATGAAATTCTTTAAGCATGTTTTATGTGAAATATTTTCGTTGTACCTTTAATATCCACGACGTAGTCAACGTCAGAGATACGAGAAACTACCTTATAAGGGCCATTCCAGGCAATCAATAGTCTATTCTCTTTTCTAGGAAGTAAAAATAAGCTTCATCACCTGGAAATAACTGTCGTAAACGTTTGTTTCGGTTTTGAAATAGGCGGGATTTCTCCTTGGCAGCCTCAGACGAATCTCTAGCGAACTGGCATGCGTCTATGATCTTACATCGGAGATTTACCATATTTTCGTAAGATGACTGAGTGTCCTGCGTCATCTCGGAATCAGTGAGTAGATCTTTAATCAAACTCATGGGCCCTCGCGGCTGAGCAGCAAAAACAAACTCGAATGACGAAAAGCTCGTCTGCTCGTGTGGTACTTGGCGATAAGCAAATTGTACAGCTGGCAAGACTCTGTCCAAGTCTTGAGGATATTTGGTAGTTACCGTACCTAATAGTTGTTTAAGCGTGCGATTGAGATGCTCCACGGCGCCATTGCTCATTGCGCGGTAGACGCTACTTGAAGACATATCTGTGTTTAGTCTTTGCATGACAGTAGTCATGGTATCAGATACAAATTGAAAGCCACGATCAGAAAGGAGTTTACGGGGAAAACCCAATCTGGAAAATATGAGAAAAAAAATCAGCCACGTCAGAAGTGGTGATGTGTTTGAGGGGGATGGCTTCAGGCCATCGTGTGCACAAATCAATGCACGTGAGGACATACCTGTGTCCTCTTGCAGACATAACAGACAGAGGACCGATAATATCCACGGCCATCTTGTCAAATGGGCGAACTAGATATCACAGGCCTGGATAGGCGCGACATGAAAAGCTCCCCTTGATTTAACCTCTTGACAGGTTATACATGGGCGTACAGAGGGTGATACGTCCCTAGAGACACCAGGCCAAAAGAATGAAGACAACACGCTGGAACGTGTTCGAGTGTAACCCATATGACCTGCACAATGAGAGTCATGTGCATGTTGCTAAATGTAAGGGCGAAGTTGAATAAGCACCACCAGACAGTAGAAGAATCCATAAAGTTTTTAACTAAAATGTCATTTTTAAGATTAAACCAATGACGAGGTGTTATATGCAAGTTAATATCATCATTTCCAATCAGTTAATTTTTTTTTTCGCAAAGAATCATCTTCCTTTTGCAATACCGCAAAAGACACTATCAATGTCAGAATGTAACTCAAAATTATCCTGAGTACCAGGAATAACCTCATTAACCCCATCATTTCCAGTGCCTGAGCCTGGGCACGTGTGGTAACTGCGCTGGCAGTTAATAAATTATGTCGTTCCCACAGTTCAATTTCTTCTGGTGAGCAATCTTTGCTCCCGTGGATACGACCAATAGTCAAATCGGCTACAGGATTTTTTTAACAGGCATACCTTAACTTTCCTTGAAAAAAAATGATGTATGAATGTGAACAATAGCTGTGGAATAAAATTCAACAGTACCACCGAAAGTAATCATCATCATCAGTTGCCATCTCCACAATGAAGGTTGGCTGTAATGGATCTCCAACATCTTCTGTCTCTTGTCTTGTTGGTGCACTCTGATAGACTCTTCCCTGTTTATCTCTTGATGTTATCTTCCCACTTATAGCGCTGTCTTCCCCTTGCACGTTTGCCTTCAACTCTCCCTTCTGTTATGGTCTTCTGCAAGGTGTTATGCCTTTTTATGTGGCCAAAGTATTTTAGCTGCCAAACTTTGACCTCTCTCATTAGTTCTCTTTTCATACCTAGATTTTCTAGTAATACATTTAACAAAACCACCCGCTGCACAGGAAGGATGTACAAGAGACTGCCTGACCCCTACAGTAGTACATCCCGAGTCACGGAGTACAGACACTTGGGTATTATTCCATAACCCCCTGTGAAGCAGCAGAGTGCCAGTGCCATCATGGGCCGACAAACCTGTTACAGCCGGTAATGCGTGGCCACATCTCAATATCGAAGTACTATCTGCTTGAAAAAGAGTGAGACAATCTGCGCAATACCACTGTTTGCACGGGTCTGGAGAGCGGGGACGGCACCATCGGAGTGGAACGGGGGAATGGTTGTCAGGTTGCCCGGGGGGGGGAGATCTTGCGGACTGCAATGGTTGGAGAGGGGTCGCTCTTCTCTCGGTTCCCAGCAGAGTGCTGGGCAGGATGGTTATACAGAGGGTTTCGGGGGCAGTGGACCGCAGGCTGGGGAGGGGGCGGGCAGGATTTGGAGAGAGCGGGAGATGTGTGGATCATGTGTTCGTTCTCGGGAGCATTGTGGAGCAGTGCTCGGAGTGACAAAAACAGCTTTGCATTGATTTTGTTGGTTTTGAAAAGGCTTTCGACAGCATGCGTGGGGACAGTTTGTGGAGGGTACTGAGGGCTTGTGGTGTTCCAAGCTGCGTGGTGTCAATCGTGGAAGGCCTCTGTGCCGGCTTTGCGTGTGGTGTTGGTCGGGACAACCTGGCCTTTGGGGTGGGGGCGGGGGTGCGACAGGGATGCCCCTTGTCGGCCACTCTATTTTTGACAGTCATGGACTGGGTGGTGCGCCAGACGGCGGAGGGCAGTCCAGGAGGAATGGGATGGACAACATTTTCTACATTGGAAGATCTGGAATATGCGGATGACATTGCACTACTGGCGCATTCGCATCGGCGCGTCCAGGAAAAAACGGATGGACTTGGTAAGTTTAGCCAGCGGGTGGGCTTGAATATCAATTTAAGGACGTCTGATGTCATGACGCTCAATGTGAGCAACCCTGAGCCCATATCAGTAAGGAATCAGCAATTGGTACAGACAGATACCTTCACATACCTAGGAAGCATAGTAACACCGGACGGCGGGGCGGGCGAAGACATCGACATCGGAATGGATGGGGCAAGAGCAGCCTTCTTTGGCCTGGGCAACATCTGGAGGTCCTCCCAGTGCAGCACAAGCACAAAATTAAGATTATATCAGAGCTGTGTGCTTTCTGTGCTTCTCTATGGTGCGGAATGCTGGAGAGTTACAGAGAAGGAAATGTCGAAATTGTCCTCTTTTCGCACAACATGCCTGAGAGAAATTCACCGAATCTTTTGGCCGAGTGCCATCGCTGGCCAGGATCTGCTTACTCGTAGCAAGCAAGAGGACATGCACACCATCATAGCTGGCAGACGCTGGAACTGGGTTGGTCATGTCCTCAGAAGAGACCCTGATGCCGTCACAGGAACAGCTATGCTTTGGACCCCTGAAGGAAAACGAAAGAGAGGCCGACCAAAAACAACCTGGCGGAGGACTGTGGAGGCTGAGATGCAAAGAATGAACCAGAGTTGGGGCACTGTACGAAGGATGGCCACCGACCGAGCAAGGTGGAATCAATTTGTTGTTGCCCTACAAGACGCCACTAGGCGTGATGGCCACTGACTGCTGAAACCAGCATTTTGATTTGGATGTTTCAAGGCTATGAGATCTAGTTCTAAAATTATTGTTGTTCCAGGTTGTACCTGAAGCAACAGTTAGAGATTCCTTAATCACATTGTTACTAACACAAGCACCAGAATCTGCCGTGCAATATTGTCTACCAATTTCTTCGAGTGAAGACAGGCTAGATGGTTTTCGCTCATGCAAAAATGACCAAAATAGTTTACTCACAGAAGATAAAACCTTATCCCTCAATAACAAATCCATGAGGCCATCATAGGTTTTGTCAAAACCCGAAAGTTGAACCCATCTGTTGAAAGTCAAGCGAATAGCTGAAATGAACTCCGAGAAGTCCTTCCCAGTTTCAGGAGTCATTGTTTTGAAACGCATACGATACCCCTCTGCATCAAGCTGGTAACGTTTCAATAAGAGAGCTCTTGCAGCTTCATAATTATTTTTGTTTGGCTCATCCATTGTACATAGAGCAGTTGAAGGTTCTCCATTCAAGAATTCCATAAGTCTAGCCCACCATTGAGATTTGTCCAATTTATGTGCCTCTCACACACTTTCAAAGCGGCTTAAAAAGCATGAAATGTCATAAAATTTGTTTTAAATATGGGCAATCGAAATTTATCAGACCCATTATTATTTCTACTAGAGGAACCATGAACCTCTGAATTATCATTAAGATTACTCTGACCTCTTAGTTTTAATTCTTCCAAACGAAGAAGCACCATCTTTTTTTCATGGGCTAATGTCAAAGTTTTCCTCTCCTACATTTCTCTTTCATGTTGCATTTTTATCTCCTCTGCAATAAGCCTCTTTTCCTCAAATTCAACCATTCTCTTCTTCTTCTCCAAATCTTCAAGACGCTTTTTCTCAACCTTCTGTTCCTCTAATTCGCGCTTCTTCTCAGCTTTCTGTTCCTTCAATTCTCGCGTCTTCTCCTCTAATTTAGTGTTCTCCTCCTCTAGTTTAACCTTTGCCAACTCAGACATGGCAAAGTCCTTCAAAGCTTCACCCTTTAAACCAAACGCTTTGCCCTGCTCGACAAAGTTATCCAGAGTAGCCATGTTACCTAAATATGTGACTCACTTGGTCGAAGTATAAAACTATGACTTGTTGCTTTACAAAATGATGTAAGCAAAGAATGTAGCTTTATCTAGCAATAACAGCAATGCAAATTATGTAGTACCAATTTTGTGGAGAAGAAAAAAAAGTAGTGCAAGAAAAAAATAAATATAGAGCAATAAGATAAGATAAGAATATAGACAAACAGATAAACATTAGCAGCAAGAAAAAGATATATTAATGGGAAACTGAAGGGAAAACAGCAAATGGAACAATCTCACTGCTAAGGAATGACAACACATGACCCAGACAGAGTATAAACAGGTAAATTGTATAAACCAAGTGATAGGCAGATGAGGAAAATAGCACGAACAAAACAATCACAAAAGAAGGAAAATAGCAATAGACAAACAATGTATTCACAAATGAAAAGACGAAAATTCGCAACTAACATGAACTATTATAAAAACAATCAGCGGTCGGAAACTTCGGTGAATTTGCTCAAACCAGAAAATACAGCTGAATGAGATTTACAAAAGTTTCTACAAACACGTCCAATGTGCGGCCATCTTACAATGACATGTATTCGCTAACATTGGATCTCCACCCAACCTTCCCGCAAAGACATGAAAACATGAACAGCAATGAAAAAAAAAGAACAGGAATAGTTTACCAGCACATACACTGGACAACACATGCAAAAAATTACAGGCCACTTATCTGAAAAAATGCGATCCGCCAGATGCTCGTTCGTAGACGAATTCAGCGCTGCCTGGAGATCATGGTGCATCAAAGACGTGTAAGTAACAACAGTACATCAAACAATGGCTACGTAAATCAAAAGTAGACGACAGCAAACTTGAATGGTGACATCTGAAAGTGGACTTGAGGAGGAACGTACAGTGCAGTAATCATGGCGATAGTTGACGGGTAAAAAGCCGGCAGTCATGCGCAGTCCATACAATAGTAATGCAGATGAGGGTCAACGGTGAAATGTCATAAATAACGTACTGGAAATATTATGAATGAAAATATCCTGCAAAGTAGAACCAAACCATACTGGCCACCAAATTAGGTTGTTACATCAGGGTTTTCTTTCTTGTAGGGTTTTGGTTTAGTACTTGTAGTGTAAAGTATTATAAACGTTCATGCATCATGCTGACAAACACGAATGGACACGGGTATGGTCATCACAGGACATAACTGGCCGAAGAACACAAGACATCTTGAAGAGGGTCCACGATAACTTCGATTGAGATTTATTTAATTCAGGAACATTGGCATGGTTGGAGAATCGTGAGTGAGGTCTCCGTAAAAATACATATGCATGGTCATTCCGTAGACAAGGCCTTCATAGTAGTCAGTCTTCAATACATATCGTCTCAATTATTCAGTTCTGGCCGCTGTACTAGAGGTGCGTGCAGATCGATGACACCCAAGTAATGTGGACCGATGACGTGAATATAAGGTATACTCGAGTTATACTTCTCTGTAAGAGTTGGAACTTCTGTATAAGTTCAGGACCATCTTAGAAAACATAGTGGCGGCTTTCGAAGTTTATGCCACTTAAATATATAATATTCCTCCACAATTCTTGGAGCTTGAAAAACACGTCTGACTAGGACGACTTGAAATAACGAAAGGCCACGAATATGAGCCGTTAGAATTAATTAGCGCAAACGCGTTACGTCATTGACGACCGGTGACGTATTAAATATGCAGCGTTCAATATATATATATATATATATATATATATATATATATATATATATATATATATATATATATATATATATATATATATATATATATATATATATATATATATATATATATATATATATATATATATATATATATATATATATATATATATATATATATACTGCTCAAAAAAATTGAAAGGCCACTTACAAATTCATCTGCAGTTTAAAAAAAAATAAAGATATAATTATGAAACTCACATGTCATAAAAGGTTTTCATTGCACATTACATGGACATTAAAATGAAGAAAAACAAATGATTTCATTAGTAAGAAAATCGATGTCAATCGTCTTACCTCCCTTTTTGAAAATTCAGAATCATTAAACAAAAGTTAACATGATTCAAAATCGAGTGTGTCCACCATGAGCTTGAATGCATTCACTGCACCTTTGCCTCATTGATAAGACAAGAGTTCTTAGAGTCATTTGTGGGATCGCTTGCCACTCCTGCTCCAGGAAGAGGAACAACTGACTGAGGTCAGTAGCAGGTGGATGATTTTCTCTAAGTCTACGTCCTAGCACATCCCATACATGTTCTATCGGACTGAGATCAGGAGAGTAAGCTGGCCAGTCTAAGCGGGTGACATGTTGCTGTTGTAGGAAGTCGTTCACGACTACAGCTCTATGTGGTCGGGCATTGTCGTCCTGCAGGATAGAATCAGGTCCTAGAGCCTGAAGTGCCGTAAGAGCAAGCGGCTGTAAGATGTCATTTCTGTAGGCCAAACCATTCAACGTACCATGCACTCGATACAAGGGTGTTCTGGAGGTCACACTAATTCCGCCCCACACCATTACTGATCCACTGCCATAGCGATCATGTTCAAGAACGTTGGCATCATGATAGCCTTCTCTTGGGCGCCTCCAGACACGATTTCTGCCATCTGTGAATGATCTGGTGAAACGGGATTCATCTGTGAACAGAACTCTGCTCCATTGATGCCTTGTCCAGGTCACATGACGCCGAGCCCAAGCCAGACGAGCTTCGCGATGAGCTGGAGCCAAGACAGGTCGGATGACAGGTCGCCTTGCATGCAGATCTGCATCTCTCAGTCGGTTTCGTATGGTTTGGTCACTGACGATTACGTTGGTGGCTGCTCGCAGTTGCGTCCTGATGGCACGGGCAGTGATTGTTCTTTGTCTGAGAGCCAATACAACAACAAATGTGTCTTGCCGTCTTGTGGTAGACCTTGTACGTCCTGACCTGCGTTGTTCTGCGACACTGCCGGTTGCATTATAACGATCACGCAGAGTTTGTATGACAGAGTGGGCAACTCCTAATCTCCTAGCAACTTCTCGCCGCCCTACATCATCCTGCAGCCATGCCATCGCTCTCCATCTGTCAACATTGGTCAAGCGTCTTCGCTGAGCTATGGCTAAAATGGTAAATGTTACAAACATACCCATTGCCCGTTCCTTTCGAAAAGTGGGTGACACGTGTTCACTATAGTCACGACTTGCACGTGAAAAGCAAATTTCAGCAATGTTATCAACAGGCTTTGCCATAGGAAGCATTTTCAAACATGCATTATTTCCCTTTCCACCACGTACATTTGATTGACCTTGGAGGTACACACACGTAACACAGATTTGATTTATTGTCAGATTAACAAACATTGTTTAAGCATGCAACAAAATGCAGCAAAACTTTTTTGACTGAGTGTTCAGGTTTAAAAAAAAAACAGCTTAGTTGAAATGACCTAAAAATTGAAAGTGGCCTTTAACTTTTTTTTGAGCAGTATATAAGTTAAAAACCGTGCAAAAACATGAGTTACCACAAAGAGACATATTTCCTCAATAGTAATGGCTATAAGCCTATGTGTGGCAATAATACATAACATATTAACATTTGTTCTTTAACAAATACACAGATCCGCTATTGTTTTGTGACACATCTGATCTTGTACGTGCTTTGCTTGAAGTATGAACTTGTCAGCCACGGCTTAAAGTTAATTTTGGCAGTTTTCTAAAAAAGGAATCTGGTCATCTTGTCAGTGCAGCTTGGTACAAATAAAAACAAGTGAAAAGTATTCGTTCTATCGACCGGCAATGGCTGGTTTTCTCACCTAGAGCAAACGCAATGAATGGTTTTACCGGTTCGATTTAATAACATCGACCAAATGCGTGGAGTGATCTAAAAACTGGTTGCAAGAATTTTGTTAAAGGTACGCAATAAATTTTTTACAAACGACATGATTGAAACAGTAAAAGCCACGAAAATAAAATAGCAGAGAAAGAATTTTGTGCTGATCATGTTCCATTTTGTTCAAAGACAGAATAGCCTTAATGGCCTTCTAACTGCAAACAGGAAAAAGATAGAAAAAATAATATGTTTTTACGATGCATTACAGATGCAGTTCTCTAATTGAAAGTGCAAGGATTGGCATGTCACAGTCATGGAGAGTATCAAGGCAAGAATGCAGCTTCTACTTTAGGGAGCATCACAGGATTTTAAAGACAAGGAAGCATAACAACTGAAATCATCTAAGCTGTCATGAACTTATTATTTTCCCGTCCCTTCTGTGACGCAATATATTTTTGCTCGTTTTTCAAGGCCCCCCCCCGCCCCCAGCTGAATGTGATTCCGCAATTATTGATCTAATAACTCTATCTGGTTATGTATTTAAAACAGTCCGATTCATACGGTGCAGATGTGGCAGGGCAGGTTACGGCACCAATTAGTATCTTATGTGGCAGCGTCAGTTACTGCATCAATTAGTTATATTGATTGTTATATTCAATTAGAGTTAATCCTTCATATGTTGTTGTGGTTCAAGTGCTAACTGGCCTTCCGCCAGAGATGGTAATACTTGACCTTTACTCATTTTCCTTCTTTCCAGGTTTGTTCTTCCCTTTAAGTTTGGTGATAAGCAAAACAGTTTCAGCACAACAACGTATAGCCAAAAGAAATTACTGTAAATTTCCACAAACAGCAATTCAGTAGAAAATTATATTAAAGTTTATTGATGTCATTAGACAAACTAAAAATTTCACAAAATGATGGTTGTTTATCCAAAATGAAAAATATATAATCCAACTGAATAATATACACACTTGTCTACTCAAAAAAAACTTGGTCTTGATATCCTCAAAGACGAAGTTCACCTAACGCTATCTAAAAAAAAATCCTCTAGTCTAAAATCATGGAATCCTTGGAATCATAAATCCCGAAATCTCACCCTTATCGCCCACATCCCTCCTTTTTTTACTGTTCCTGTCTTTTCCCCGCCTTTTTCTACACGTCCCATTCTTTTTTCCACACACTACAATTTCTGCACACGTCTCTATGTTTTCGACATTTTGCACACGACTTTCTGTTATTTCGACTTTTTTCACATGTGTGATCTTTTCCGAATATAAACGACACTACTGGTATGTCGCCATTTTATATGCTCTATGGAAGAGAATCCTCTTTTCCCCTGGATAATATGTTACAGCCCCCAACGTAAATATGTAGGTGAAGACCCCAATAGAAGAGATTTTAAGAGAGAAATTCAAGGTCCACCAAACAGCACATAAGAATACTGTGAAAGCATTTGTAAAGAAACAGAAACAACATGACAAGAATGTCAAGCTTGAAAGCTTTAACGTAGGCGACAGAGTGTACTACCGAAAGAATGTCCGTGATAACAAATTTGATGCCCGCTGGCTGGACGGCTTCAAAATTCTAGATAAGACAACCCCGACTAATTACAAAATCTAGAGCGAAGCAAGAAATATCTTTACCAAGGCCCATGTCACGCAAATAAAACAAGATGATCATCGACCCATTATACCACCTACAGAGATCTTTTCCAACTTAACAATTGGATTAAAAAAAACCAGATCACACAAACATTCATTTCCCACTTTCCGCGCATAAAACCCATTCATTATTATTATCTGGGACTGACCTACGTTTGCCTTCTCAGAGCAGTGACTGCCAACTGAACTTTGAATGATACTGCGTTTTGTGTAAAAAAGTCTTATTTGCTTTTGAGGTCTGTCATTCTTATATGTAGCATATTATAGCACGTATAAATGCTTAGCGTGGAAGTAATAGGGATAATGCTAGCGTGGAAGACCATGCGGTCACACAGACATACAATTCACTCAAGAGGGATTAATCCAACAATAGCATTAAATTTACACATAAAAAGGTTTATTAATCCCTTATAGTTTCAATCAATACCCTTTAGTTCCCGATGAGCATAGGTCTTCAACAAACACATACCAAGTTTTCCTGTCCTGTGCCATCCGCTCAAGTTCTTTCCATGTTTTCCTCATTATTTTCATCTCTGTATCCAGTTCTCTTCTCCATGTGTTTTTGGTCTTCCTCTGCCTCTCTTTCCTTGTGGATTCCAGAACAAGGACTGCCTTGTAATGCTATCAACAGGTCTCCTCAATGTGTGTCCTATCCATAGCCAGCGTCTTCTTCTCAACTCTTGTTCCACTGGCACTTGTCTGGTTCTTGTCATCAATTCCACATTTGTGACTTTGTCATACCATTTAAGTCCTTCTATTCTACGCAAGCACCCGTTTATAAAAGTCTGTAGCTTTTTGGTTGTTGTTTTTGTTGCTCTCCGTGTCTCAGAACCATACAATAGAAATGACTTGACATTTGAGTTGAGGAACTTATTTTCGTGTTTGACTTGATTTCTCTTGTTCTTCATATGTTTCCCAATGCAATGAAAGCTCCTCTTGCTTTTTGTATTCTTATTTTGATTTCATTGTCTGTCCCTCCAACTCTGTCTATATTACTGCCAATATATGTGTACGGTTCTACATCCTTTAGTGGTGTTTCCTCAACCTTGTTATCATTTCTTGCATTTATTCTCATAATCTTTGTCTTTTCCCTGTGTATTTTCAGGCCTACATGTTGTGACCTCTCATCGAAAATTTTCATTTTGTCTTGCATCTGATTATGGTTATGGGACAGAAGAGCCAAGTCATCTGCAAAATCCAGATCATCCAGCTGTTTAGTCAGATTCCACTGGATTCCATTTCTGTTGGGTGCTGTCGATGTTTTCATAACCCAATCTATTGCTAGTAAGAAAAGAAATGGAGACAAGAGGCACCCATGTCTCACTCCCTTTCTAATCCTAAACGGTTCTGTAAGTTGCCCTTCATGAAGAACTCTGCATGTCATGTCTTCCACTTATAGTTTAACAATATAAAATAAATAAAGTTGTTTATAAAAAAGAAGGGATGATATTTATCCGTCATCTGGTGATTTAAATTGTTGTGGAAACTATGAAAATTAGTAGAAATGTCAGTTAGTTACGCTGTTATGTATAACCGACGGGCACTGTGTCTGTGTTAACATGAGTGATAAGGGTGGATTTGAGCTGAAGTGAAAACTTGCCACCCTTATCGACACCTGGTATTAAAGTGTAAGATGTAGGTGTCTTCTCTGATTTAGGATGTTGCTGTGTATGTGGTAGTGGAACAGTTCACAGGGTTATCACACAGGCAACATGACGTGTAGAGTCATAGAAAGGGTAACTTCGTTGTATAAGTTTCTTCCATTTATTGCACGCCACAAAACAGTCATGATACTTATGACATCAACATAGTTAACGAGTTCAGCAAGATTATATGGCACATTGAAAACAATTTCTGTAGTCAGCAATGACAGCTGTTGTATATATGCGTCATAAGACATCACAGTTCAATAGATTCAGAAATTCATAAATCATAGAGTTCTAGTTCGTGAAGCTGTATAAATAATAATAATTTCTATAACTTCTGCAACAGTGTCAGCTACAGATCTTCAATGTTCATAAACAATAATAAATGCTCCCATTCTGATGCTAGCAGATCAGTTGTATACAATAAGTCCGTTCACTGTCTGCACGTGAATAGCATACATGGGCTACAGGTCAGCTCGACCTTTATAATGTTCCTAAGTCTAACCATCTGACTTGGACGTGATCTCTGATATAACGAATCCTGGCACACAGACAATAGTCTTGTTGGTCTAGAGCGACCCATATATATTTAACTAGTTCAGGTATAAAGATACCGGTGACTTAATCCTAGTCAAAGTACCTCTCCATTTTGCATCACACAGGCGAGCAAATAGGCGACAAAATGACGAACCTCTAGATGATAGCATAAAGTTCGATACAAGAGGAATTACCTTATTTCGGAAAATCAACCATGAACATATGCCTCCAGGCAGGCGTGAATAATACTGGGAAATAGTCTAGTTAGCTAACTAACTCACAAAGACACTGTATTTCCCTCAGAAAATCACCAGACGCAGGTCGCGTCTGCTCGCTTCTTAAACCATTTCTCAACTGCCGAACTGGGCGGAACACACAGAACGAACTCCCAGCTTTTGACATGCGCAGAACGACAATCTCTGAGTTGCCGTTCACAATAAGACGATTCTAAGAACATTCGAGATAAAAGTCTTACACAGTCGCGCCTTTTATGGTCATGAAAAGAAGCGTTAAGAAAGGTTTCAGACATCTACCATAGTTGACTGGTACTACCAAATAAGGAGATGTGGTCACGCTTCGTTCAAGAAATTATAGACCGAACGTGTCTCTATACAAGAGAAGGCAACTCCTAAAAAATTGTAGTCTCGATAACTCGGATTATGTCCCTTTGACCATAGAAAACATAATACACACTTCAGTCAAAAAAAAATGATCATACATATCAAAAAATGTTTATACAAACGAAAAATAATAATGATCCGTGCGTAACATTACCGCACCCTCCCGGGAAAAAAAAAAAATGAAACATTTTTTTTTTTAAATCCTGGAGCCGGAAAAAATCTAGGCTCCTAACGCACGTATGATGCGTGGATATATACCTAACAAATTAGCTCAACGCATGGAGCGACACTGAGATCATATCTCAGATCCTTAGAGAAAAAATTTATCTAAGTATACGCTGATATATTCCAGGAAGGTGCCACCAACACACGCCACAATGATGGCAACAACATAATGACAATCAAATTATTCTCATACCAATATATGAAATTAAATATATTATGTGTTATCATACAATGTGTTGCAAATAGCGGTGTAATTTACTAATATACCGCACTATATTATTACATTATATAAAGTAACAGTAATTAATAAGTAATACATGTGTTGATCTTCGGTGACATAAAACATTCAATAGAAGAAGATGTGGACATCATCCGCTCCCAATGTAGGACAGGACTTGATATCCTCAAAGTTCCACAATGGACATAAACTCGCAGACTTCAATGATGTGCTGCGAAAATATCAATAACACAAATCTTAAAGACAACTGGTAAATTTCTTAATACAATCCTGAAAATAATTTATTTAAATGTGGCCGAGTGATCTTTTGGCCCGTATATCACTAACTAAGCCTTCTTAGATAATTACATGGTACAATGTTATAAATTTCCCTCAAAAAAAAAAAGTGAGACAAAATCTACTAACATGTCATTATAACATTGGACTGTATATCAGGAAAATATATATATATGACAGAAGAATCATGTGGAATCGTGTGGACATCTGGACAGAATGTCTGCCATTACATTATCCGAACCACGGATAGCTCGAACCGAGAAATGAAATGGTTGAAGAGCTATGGCATAACGAGTGGACCTCGAGCTCTTCAAGTTTTTGCTCTGAATAGCAGTAAGCGCTTTCTGGTCGGTTTCCACAATGAAATGTGCGCCTAGAAGAAATCTTTGTAACTTCAGAATAGACCATACCATAGCCAATAACTCACGGTCTAAAACCGAGTAATTCTTTTCTGCAGCGTTTAATTTCCTAGAGATATACATCACCGGATGCAAAGTATCAGAATACTCCTGCATTAGTGCTGCCCCAATCCCTGTTGACGAGGCGTCACTTCGAAGAACAAAAGTCTTCTCAATAGTAGGTAACTTAAGAATAGGTGGAGATGAAAATAGGGCTTTAACCTGGTCCAATGAGGATTGACATTCTTTAGACCAGCGGATCAGATTAGGCGACCCTTTCTTCAATAAAGTAGAAAGCGGTGCCATAATGGAGGACAGATTCGGAATGAATCGTCCGTAGAATTGAATCAAACCTAATAGACTCCTTACTTTTTTCTTCGTCTTAGGGACCGAAATGTTAAGTATTTTTGAAACATTGTGGTCCTCTGTCTTTAAAAGACCATGACCAACCCGATGACCTAGGAAAGAAATCTCGCTAAATCCTATAAAGGCTTTAGAGGGTTTTGCAGTCAAGTTATACTCGCGAAGAGTAGACAGTAATTCGTATAAACCCAAATAATGATCTTCCCAAGAATCACTGAATAGACAGATATCATCTAGGTATGCTATGACATCTGTACGATATGCGAGAATTCGCCGCATCATGCGTACGAATGTAGCAGGGGCGTTCATAAGACCAAAAGGCATGAAATTCCATTGGAATAAACCCCTAGGTGTAGAAAAAGCTGTAAAAGGTTTGGCACGTTCAGTTAGCGGGACTTGCCAATAACCTTTAGACAAATCTAGTTTGGTAAAGAATCTAGAATTAGAAAGTTTATTGAGTAGCTCTTCTAATGAAGGCATAGGTTCAGCATCGAACTTCGTAACTTGGTTCAATTTGCGATAATCTACGCAAATGCGAATGTTATTATCCTTCTTTCGAACAATAACCATAGACGAAGAGTATGCTGAAGTGGATGGTTCAATGATTTCCAAACGTATCATTTCATCCAACTCTTTTTCGACTTGAGACTGGAAATGGATAGGTATTGGATATGGTCTGACTCTGATAGGATTGTGATCAGTTAGCACAATGTCATGTTCTATGACATGTGTGTGTCCCGGGATGTCTGTAAGAACATCCTGAAATGTTTGCAACATCGAAGAAACTTGTCGATGTTCCTCAGCGGAAAGATTTGGAGAAACGGTCACGTTTTTCCAAGATTCCGTAGAATAAAGTGGGACCATAGAAAGAGGAAGATTGACATCAGAAAAAGTAGTTTCCTCATCCTGTATAACTGACAGAGATGAGTACTGACCATGAGTTGCTTGTGAATTGTCCGTAGCCTGGAAAATAGGCTGCAAATAGTCAGGTCTTTCATAAAATTCTGTGAGCATATTTATGTGGAAAGTTTTATGCTTTCCATCAATATCGACAACATAGTCGACATCAGAAATTTTGGAGACTATTGCATATGGACCTTTCCATGCAATTAGAAGTCTGTTCTCCCTTGAAGGAAGTAGAACGAGAGCTTTGTCACCTGGACAAAGTTGTCGTAGACATCTATTCTTATTTGCAAACTGCCTTGCCTTTTCTTTAGCAAATTCTGAAGACGAAGTTGCTAGTTTGCATGCCTCGATGATCTTTTGCCTAAGAGCAATGACGTACTCATAAGAAGATTGAGTCTCATCGCTAATATTATCGGCAGTGATTAGATCGTGAAGTAAAGACATAGGGCCGCGCGGTTGCGCGCCAAAGACAAGTTCAAAAGGGGAAAACCCCGTATGTTCATTGGGGACCTCTCTATACGCAAAGAGAGCCGCGGGTAAGACCCTGTCCCAATCCTGAGGATGATCCTCAGTTATTTTACCAAGTAAAGTTTTCAGAGTCCTATTTAAACGTTCGACCAACCCATTAGACATTGGGTGATAGATACTGCTGAGAGACCTTTTAATGTGTAGCATAGACATTACCTGTGACATAGTGTCTGATATAAGTTGAGTGCCATGGTCTGACAATATTTCTCCGGGAAAACCCAAGCGAGAAAATATCAGCCAAAGAGCGTCTGCGATATCAGCAGTTGAGATGCTCTTGAGAGGTATTGCCTCTGGCCAACGTGTGCACATATCGACACATGTAAGGATAAATTGATGTCCTCTAGCCGACTTAATTCTAAAAGGACCGATAATATCTATTGCCATTTTTTGAAAAGGGCGAATAGGAATGTCAGCAGCCTGGATAGGCGCAGCATGTCGTGGTCCTTTAGATTTGACCTCCTGACATACTTTGCAAGAGCGACAGTACATTCGTATGTCCTTGCTCACAAATGGCCAAAAGAAAGCCGCAAGAACCCTCGACTTTGTACGGGAAAAACCCATATGTCCAGCACATTGCGAGTCATGAGCATGTTGCAATATTTGCAATCTCATGCTCTTAGGCACAAGAATTTGTGAATGAGTGGACGTAGTCGAGTCTTGTACCATACGTACAAGTACGCCGTTCTTCATAGAAATCCAAGATTTCCTATTAGTGTTCTGATTAGGATCACTTTTTTTTGCTAGAATGAAGAATTTTTGTAAAGAAGGATCTTCTTCTTGCAATTTGATAAATGAGTCACGTGTAATAGTCAAGTGACTATCTTGGTCATTTACTTCATCATTATTAGTTAATGAAGTTTGAGGTGGATCCAGAGCATGTGCTCTTGTGACCACCGCATTGGTAGCTTCAATGTTTTGCTCTTCCCAAACAGCAATCTGCTGTGGGGTACATTCCCTAACTCCGTGAATACGACCAATAATAAGGTCCGCAATAGGGTTTGGAAGTAGACACGCGTGGACCTCTCCCGTGAAGAAAGGAGTAGCAATGTGTATTATAGCAGTAGGATACTTTTCTAACGTGCCACCAAATGTGACACATTTGATGACTTTTCCTGTAGCACAGGATGGATCTACAAGAGATTGCCTAACGCCGACAGTAGTACATCCAGAATCAAACAACACTGAGACTGGATTACTATTTACTAGCCCCTTATGTAATATAAGAGAACCTCTCCCATCATGAGCAACATTAGCAGGAAGAGCGGGCAAAGGATGACCACAGCTTAGAGTACTAACGGTTTTCGGATCAAATAAAGTACTGCATTGGATACATTTATTTGCCCTACCAAAATCAAAAGATGAGCATCCGATAGCATTATGGTCTTTATCATTATTAACCTGTTTATCTGCTCCCTGAGATTCTTGTTGAACAGAGTTTGTCTGTTGATATCTTTTTCTCTTATGTTGCGATCTACCGCGACCATTATTGCCTCTGCAATTATCATTAAAGTCCCTACTGTAATTTTTATCCTGGTTTGAGTTCCAGTTTCCATAACTGTCATTACTATCTCTATGCTGTTGAGAACCTCTATTATCTTGGTATTGAGGTCTCTGCATAAAATATTTCCCTCTATACCGATTACCTTTGTGAAAATTTCTAAAGTTAACCGGAGTAGAATAACGTGTAGTATTAGGTTGTCTCCAGTTCTGGGAAGAAGAATCACCCTGGAATTGATCACTATGGTTCTGGGCATAATTACGATTACTCTTTTTATTGAAATTTTTCTGGCTACCCTGAAATTTACGCATAAAATTTGGGCCATAAGGTGCTGCCGAAGCAACTGGCAGACCTTCTTTCACCTTAGAGTTACTAATGGTTATGTGCGGATGCGCAGTAACATACTGGCTACAGTATTCTTCCATTTCTTTTATGTTTTTAGGCTTACGCTCATGAAGAAAAGATAGAAAAGCTTCATTAACAGAAGACATAACCTTATCTCTAAGTAGTAAATCCATAAGAGCTTCAAATGTATTTTCTGTCTTAGACAACTCAACCCATCGTAAAAAAAGTAAGACGGATGCCTGAGATGAATTCAGAGAATTCAACTCCAGTTTCTGGTAACATGGTTTTAAATTTAAGACGATATCCGTCCTCGTTAAGTTGGTACTTCTTTAACAATGCCGCCCTGACAACCTCATAGTTGTTTTTGTCAGGCACATCTACCATACTCAACAAAGTCAAAGCATCACCTCTAAGTATCTTGGACAGATGATACACATATAATGTTTTATCTATATTATGCACATTACATGCACTTTCAAATCTATCTAGATAAAATGTTATATCATCGATTGAGGGATTAAATGCTGGTAGATTAAGCTTGAAATCCTTAGCATTAGTCTTATTTGACACCTTATTTGCATCATTAGCATTACCAGTGTTCAATAACTTTAACTTCTCTAACTCTAAAGCTAAGACTTTTTCATCATGTTCCATTTTTGCTTTTCTCTCATCAGCCTCTCTTTGTAACCTTCTTTCTCAGCCTCAGCCTGTAACTTTCTTTCTTCAGCCTGGGCCTGTAACTTTTTTTTTGCTCCATTTTCAGCCATGACAAGGAAAAGAGCTTCAGCTTCTTTTTCAAGCAACTTATTTTCAGCTTCTTTTTGAATCTCTATTTTCAAATTCTCTTTTAACCTTGAAGTCTCTTATTTTCAGCTTCTTTTTCAAGTCTCTTATTTTCACCAGATCAGGAAATCCATTCGCTCGGTACTTGTCCTTCTAATTTTACATAAACTTCAATATTGCCGAGCAGCGCCGGGTAGTTTCAAAATCAGCAACTGTCAGAAAATCCGGATACTTTCAATAAAATTTCTTGTAAGGTGGTAGTTGATGCTGTAGTTGTATCTAGTATGATGATGATGTCTGGGTTTGCTGACCCCCTTGATAGCTGGAATCAGAGTGAACCAACCTATGGCCACCAAAAATGATATGGTGCGCCAAAATATCAGATGATAGAACCAGCTCTGGCCACCAAAAATGATAAGGGTGGATTTGAGCTGAAGTGGTAACTTGCCACCCTTATCGACACCTGGTATTAAAGTGTAAGATGTAGGTGTCTTCTCTGATTTAGGATGTTGCTGTGTATGTGGTAGTGGAACAGTTCACAGGGTTATCACACAGGCAACATGACGTGTAGAGTCATAGAAAGGGTAACTTCGTTGTATAAGTTTCTTCCATTTATTGCACGCCACAAAACAGTCATGATACTTATGACATCAACATAGTTAACGAGTTCAGCAAGATGATATGGCACATTGAAAACAATTTCTGTAGTCAGCAATGACAGCTGTTGTATATATGCGTCATAAGACATCACAGTTCAATAGATTCAGAAATTCATAAATCATAGAGTTCTAGTTCGTGAAGCTGTATAAATAATAATAATTTCTATAACTTCTGCAACAGTGTCAGCTACAGATCTTCAATGTTCATAAACAATAATAAATGCTCCCATTCTGATGCTAGCAGATCAGTTGTATACAATAAGTCCGTTCACTGTCTGCACGTGAATAGCATACATGGGCTACAGGTCAGCTCGACCTTTATAATGTTCCTAAGTCTAACCATCTGACTTGGACGTGATCTCTGATATAACGAATCCTGGAACACAGACAATAGTCTTGTTGGTCTAGAGCGACCCATATATATTTAACTAGTTCAGGTATACAGATACCGGTGACTTAATCCTAGTCAAAGTACCTCTCCATTTTGCATCACACAGGCGAGCAAATAGGCGACAAAATGACGAACCTCTAGATGATAGCATAAAGTTCGATACAAGAGGAATTACCTTATTTCGGAAAATCAACCATGAACATATGCCTCCAGGCAGGCGTGAATAATACTGGGAAATAGTCTAGTTAGCTAACTAACTCACAAAGACACTGTATTTCCCTCAGAAAATCACAAGACGCAGTGCGTCTGCTCGCTTCTTAAACCATTTCTCAACTGCCGAACTGGGCGGAACACACAGAACGAACTCCCAGCTTTTGACATGCGCAGAACGACAATCTCTGAGTTGCCGTTCAAACTCCTAAAAAATTGTAGTTTCGATAACTCGGATTATGTCCCTTTGACCATAGAAAACATAATACACACTTCAGTCAAAAAAAATGATCATACATATCAAAAAATGTTTATACAAACGAAAAATAATAATGATCCGTGCGTAACAATGAGGCAACATTTTTTTTTTAAAAAAAGGTTCTACGAACGGTCTTCTATAACTGGACATTCGCCCTAATATAACCAACAGTCCTTGTGACTATGTTAAACGGGTCGCGCCTTGCCAACATTAGGGACAATTTTATTGATTGTAAGGTATTTTATATCTAATCATGTGCCCTAATATTACCGACGGACCTAGTGTAAAGTTTAACAGGACGCGCCTCGCCAAAAGAAGGCAACCGTATTTTTAAATATATGGTTTTTAATATTTGGTCATGTGCACTAATATAATCGATAGATGCAGTGTCGAGGTTGAATGGTGCTGGCGTCGCCAAAAAAAAAAGGCAAAATTAAATTTGAAAAATAAATCTCTTTATTCCTGACCGCAAAGTATTTAACATTTGATCATGTGCCCTAATATAACCGTCTAGGCTTAACAGACCGTGCCTCACCAAAAGTAGGCAAAATGTAATTTTAAAAAGACACAAAATATACTTATTCCAGACTGCAGAGTCTTTATTTTTGAACATGCACCATAATCTAACCGACAATCCCAGTGTCTAGGTTGAATTTCGGAAGTTTCATTCGCCTAGATAACCCGGGCAAAGCCAGGTACTTATAGCAAGTGTATGTATATATATATATATATATATATATATATATATATATATATATATATATATATATATATATATATATATATATATAATATATATATATATATATATATATAATATATATATATATATATATATATTATATATATATATATATATATATATATATAATATATATATATATATATATATATATATATATATATATATATATATATATATATATATATATATATATATATATATATATAATATTATATATATATATATATATTTATATATATATATATATATATATATATATATATATATATATATATATATATATATATTATATATATATATATATATATATATATATATATATATATATATATATATATATATAATTATATATATATATATATATATTTTATATATATATATATTATATATATATATATATATATATATATATATATATATATATTATATATATATATATAATATATATATATTTAATTATATATATATATATATAAAAAATATATATATATATATATATATATATATATATATATATATATATATATATATATATATATATATACCTTGTATATATGAAATTTACTACAGTGCTTGTATAATAAATATTTACACCACGATATCATCACCCACTCCCTGGTCTCTATGGAGCCTGGTGTCACCTGTGCTGTTGCTTTCTTGTGAGGAAACCCGAACGAAGCATTCACCAGCTCTTGCACTGGTTATTCATGTGTCAAGTTATTTGCAGTGATGATGTTGCCAGCCTCATATGCCACTGTACATCCACAAGCAAATTATACATGCCAAAATGCAAATATAAAATGATAAAACGTACATATTGCACCTTATCACGGGCTTTCCGGGCTACTCTCATTTTAGAATTCATGTCTAGCCCTATGACCTGTCCTATACTTGGGTCCTAATATTCCGTGTTCCTGGCTGTCTATGATTCCTTCTTGAACCAATGGGAAGCCAGTGAAGTAGTCTTACAACGCTGTAGTATATAAGAGAAATTTTCCGCCTACGCACCTAGTGTGCTACTTTGAGGAGAGGTCTAATCAGGATCAGTACATCTTAGCATCTCAAAGGCCAAACCAATTGCAAAGAGGTGTCTGATTTTTGTAGGAATCAATTCCACACCCTCATCTCTCATGTAGAACATTACTACGTGACAACATAAGATAACGTGTGAATTTCAAACTCCATTATCATATAAGGTCTTGCTACTTTAGTCGGTAGTTGTGATGTTTACAAACTCGCCACTTCACAGATCTAAAATTATAATCTCCTCCAAGAAGTTACTTTCTTTTAGTTGATATCACAATAAATTTTATCTGCCGGAAGTTTTACATCACTGTCAGTTTCTTAATCTTTACCAAGATTTTTATCCTCTTTATATAACAGTGAGATCGCCCGTGTATAAGGGCACGTCATGTTTGCAGACTAGCACCTTATCATGCGACAATATGGTTTCGTGTATCTTCCCCAGACAAAAAATCTAGGTTTACATGAGGAATGCCGCTCAGTGTAGACTCTTACTCCGTCTGGAGCTAGCGATAAGAGAAAAGTCAATGTGGCAAGTTCACTCCTTCGCTAAGCGTCACCGATAACAAAGAGGAAATAACTGGGAGAGAGTGGTGAGTGAGAAATGTGACAAGATGTGATTAGAAAACCTTGAACGATGAACGAGAAAACAACGAATATTGGTTGAATTAGCACGTACAATTGTAATATTACAGGAGATGAGTGAAGATCAGAAAAAAGAACAAACGTATCTAGTGACAGTACAAATAAAGGCAATTGGATGAAACTACCAAGCTGGTGGCTGAAAATGAAACATTACTCGAAGAACCTTTATTTTTGGGGTGATCAATGTGCAACGTATCTCAGTGTTGACATAAAAAATAATATGATATCGCTATATCAGGCGATATTCTTTAAAAGACAGCTGCTGGAATCTAAGTAGCTAAGAACTTTACAGGAATTAGAGACTTCGCTATTGATATCACTTGAACTAGAACTTATGTCATGATCCTCACGATGTGTAATATTGAACGGAGATTCAGCGGAATGATTGATACAATTCAGCGAATTACACAGAGTAACTGCTGATGATTTTTTTCAACCTTCTTCCTTCAGCAGTTAATAACTTTGGGTTCTCAAAACCAGTGTGTTACGGTCAGTCTTACAGTCAGTCTTACGGTCAGTGTTACTGTCAGTCTTACAGTCAGTTTTACTGTCAGTGTTACGGTCAGTCCTGCAGTCAGTGTTACGGTCAGTCTTACAGTCAGTGTTACGGTCAGTCTTACGACTGAGCAAGCACTACGTCGTGTAAGATATCAGGTCTACAAACTAGTATACACAGAAAGAAAGCTAAAGAGAGGCCAGCCAAAAGTAACTGGCAGAGAACTGTGGAAGCAGGGGAAAAAAAGCATAAAGCAGAGCTGAGGCACCACACGAAGGATGGTTGCCGACCGAGCAAAGTGGAGTTGCTGCGATATAAGACGCCACCAGGCGTGATGGTCACTGATTGCTTTGCCAGTCAGTGGCCAAGCCCCAAAGTCGAAGAAGAAGGAACTAGTATACTGTAAATTGGAGACATGCGCTCGTTACGGACTGGACTGCACATATAAAAATATAAAATAAATAAATCTCACGTGTTTTCATAATATTTTGTTTTTATATACACTTTATCTAAACGTCTGTGGTGAAGTGGGATGTTATAAATATTTATAGGGGACTTAGTGTACTGACTGAGATCAGCTGTGAAGGTATCTATATCTATTAAGAGTAGTGTATTATAGATAACCTTACTTGCTACCACATATCTATATATCTCAGTCAGAATTATTCTGGAATTGTGTGATGACTACGTTATGTGTCTAGGGTATGTGTATGATGAAGTGTAAGTCACAACAACAGACAGATAAACAATTTAATTTAATCCACTACTCTTGACAACACTGTGACACTCACATACATATAACACTCTATGAGAATATCTTAAGGAGTCACTGATAACTTTTCAAATAACAATATGTATTCATTGTTGTTATAAAGGTATATGTGTCCTGATTCAAATACAAAGGAACCAGGGATCACAATCAATTTTAATTACAAGTATATGTACAGACTTTATCAATATGAATATTGTAGTGACATATATTATTAAAAATATCCTATGTGTGTCAGTTGTGTAGTAGTAATATGAGGTAATACTGGTTTTGTTTTGTTCAAGCTCTGTTGGTATTTGTCATCATGACTTCAATAGTTTGTCTTTTGGGACTAGTATTGGAGATGTTCTCAGTTCCTGATATTAAGACAATTAAATTCCCCTCTGAATGTTATTTTTACAAAGTCATTTCAAGATGAGGGGACATAATGTTGAGCTCAGCTGGCCAAATCAGCTTATCTTGCGTGATGGCGGCAGGAAAGGACTCCTCTGCTCGAATTCTCCCCTGGGCTCTGGAGACACCTCACTGATAGCTAAAAAGACCAAGGAGTATGCTGTCCGACTCTGGATTCAGCAAAGCTCTGACCAGGTGCTGCTCAATACCATCAAGACCACGGTCCCACAATTCATAGAATAAACACAGATACGTTGATTAGCAATGAATTCTGGCACATTTACTGGCACAAATTCCCATCTGCTTATGTTCCAGGCTTTTATTTAGCAAAAATATGAGCTGGCTTCAACGCACTGATGCTTTATCAAGCTTATTTAAACAAGTGGTTTCGAACTAACGCTCCTAAGTGATTATATCAGCGAGTCTGGCCAATCGAGCCACGTTTCGACAAGTGTTTGAAAAAATGTTACCTTCCTACGTCTCCCTAACAACCAAGATAGTATTTATAGCCCGACCAATCGTGGTTAGTCTTTCATTTGTTGCGCTCCAATCAATTTGGAGTTTACATGGTAGGCTATTTCTGTAACGTAAGGTTTTTTTTCAAACACGTTATAAAAAAAATTTTATGAGCAGAAATGATTCCATGTTGTCAGGCATCCCCACTATTTTATTTTGGTTATAATTTATTAATTCCTGGACTATTTGCGTAACGTTTTACATATTCTTTGTCAGCAAGCCCTAAGGAACCCAAATATCCAAATTTAAAAGAGCTACGTGGCTGCGTTCAAAATATGCAATTCCTTCTACCTCCTGTTTCGAAGATGTGCTGTCTGGGTACTGTAATGTTTTCAAACGTAAACCCATCTATTGTTATCTTTCCTAATAAGCGTTTTTTGTGATTTTAAAACCTAACTCTGGGAAGGGTAGTGAATTTATCACTGTCCGTCCGAAAAAAAGTTAGTGCATGTAGCCTAACACGCGTGATAGTAGTAATTGTGTATCGCGTTACGCTTGTTGGGGGTGGCATTAATAGCGAGACGCGTGTTTAATTTTGCATGCGTTCCTGATTTTATTCGCCCCTCTCTCTTTTTATTTGAGTCCATCTGTTCGTTCGTTTTGGTAACGCAGTATAATTAATGTTAGGATTAATTTAGGTCATTACGCAGGGTGCCTCTCAATGTTTTTCCAAGAAATACAGCACACGTTTCATTGAAGAAAGTGGGTAATAATACAGTAAGCTTTTACTATCAACGTGAAAGCGTTACAATTTGCAGACGAAGCAGAAAACAAGGGGGATTTCGAGTACCTTCTTTGTGGCAGCACTGTTATTTTACCATTGCTCTTTTCTTTATTAATTTTATTTGTTAGGCTTCATATTTACCTAATAATTTATATATGTGGATTAGAATATTCCACGACACCTCCCCTCTTAAAACAGACATTATATGTCAGTCCTTTATTCTATATACACATAGAGAAATTTATTATTATTTCTGGGGTTTACGGTGATTCTCATCACACGGATGGCGGCTTAAAAAATCCGCTCCCAAATTGGTTTTTCCAGATATATACTCAATGCTAAAATTATATGGAGCCAAAAGTAAAGACCATCGGAGTAACCTGGAGTTCTCATGCCTAGCCTGTGCTAGAAACGATAAAGGTTTGTGGTCTGTTTGCAACTTAAATGCCTTCCCATATAGATAAATATTGAATTTCTTTATCGCCCATATTACTGCAAGACATTCTTTTTTCGCTAGTTGAGTAGTTGATTTCAGCTTTATTCAACTTTCTGCTAGCATATGCCACTGGGCTTAATTCCCCATCCAATGCATCTGATTTCTGTAGTAGAGTTGCACCTAACCCAATATTACTTGCATCCGTCCTTACTATGAATTCTTGACTTAAGTCAGGTAATTTCAAAATGGGTTTACTTGTGAGCTTTTCCTTCAATTCTTGGTAAGTCATTTCACATTGTGGTGTCCATGTAATGCGATCTGGATGTCCTTTACGTGTCAATTCAGTTAACGGTGCACATATGGAATTAAAGTTTTTGATATACTTCTGGTAGAAACCACATAATGAGACAAAGGATCTCACGTCCTTCTTGGTTTGTGGTCTCGGGGCTTTCTGTAGTTTCTCTAAATTCTTTGGGTCAGGGGTCATGTTTCCCTGATAAACTGTGTGTCCCAAAAATTCCAATTCTTTACATCCAACGCAACATTTGGTTGGTCGGGCTGTTAAATTTGCCTCCCTAAGTCGATTAAACAGCTGTTCAGAGAGTCAATGTGTTCCTCAAATGTTTCTGTTGCTATAAGGATATCATCCATAAAATTTGTTATACAGGGATTATTCAGAGGATCCAATAATTTTCTCATCATTCTAGAGAAGACACTAGGCGCATTCTTCAATCCAAATGGCAATCTATTAAACTCATAGTGTCCTTCTGAGGTACTAAAAGCTAGGTATGGTCTAACCTCAGGCTTTACTGGAATCTGATAGTATCCTTTACTCAAATCCACTTTTGAGAAATATTTAGCTTTATTTAGTCTGGCAAACAGCTGAGTTGTATCCGGCAATGGATCCACCTGTCCTTCTGTAATAGCATTCAGTCTCCTGTAATCTATACAGAGTCTATGTTCTCCAGAGGGCTTCCTTAAGAGTACAACACCGGAACTATACGAAGACTCACTGTGCGAAATAATTCCTTCCTTCAATAGATAGTCTATCTCTTCCTTCAAAGCTTTCTCCTTAGCAAACGGAATCGAATATGGTTTCATACAGACAGGTGTGGAGTCTATTAGTTTCATATCATATTCCAATAGGTTTGTATGCCCTGGTCGGTCTGTTAACACCTCTGCATGATTATTTAGAACCTGTTGCACTCTCTCTTTCTGAGTTTTCGTTAAATGTGTACTGATTTTCACCTGTGCTGCTGTCTCACAGGGGGTGTAATGGATATTCAAATGATGAAAGTGGTTCCTTTTTCATCTCCATGGCGATGGACAAGGTCAACAGGTGTGTCTCCTCCTGATGTTCTCTTTCCAAATATTTCTTCAGGAGATTCACATGATAGATTTTTTCTTTCCCCTTCTTATCTATCTTATAATTTGTTCTAGACACCTTCTCTAGAACTGTATATGGACCCTGCCATCCAATTTGTAACTTATTCTGACTCCCGGGCAAAAGAAGCAGTACTTTCTCTCCCACAGTCAAATTTCTGTCTTTCGCCTTCCTGTTATAATAGGCAGCATGTTTCTTCCTGGCTTGTTTCAAATTTTCATTGGCAAGTTTCCAGCCAGTTTTTAACCGAGTGGTCAGCTCATTCACATATTGGTATGAAGATGTAATGTTTTCCTCTGCCTTTTCATCAGTCCACGTTCTTAACATAGCTACATATGGACCTTTAATTGTGTGGACCTATTTGTCCATGCACCGGTATGGTCTCTTCCACTCGAAGCTTTATAGTGATGATTTTTCCTCCCAGAATTATCATTCACAAAACGACCGCTACCAATTTTTCTTGTCTTGGGGCTTTCTCCCCTCTTAAAATTCTTGATGAGAGATTTCCTCTCTACATCTTCTTCCTCCAGTTTGTTTAAGTCCGATTGAGGGATTGTCGGCTTATCCTGGGGTAAGACATCTTTTTGCACTCTCCGCATAGTGGCCATTGTAAAACAGTTAAGTGAAGCTTGTCCGTGAAAAGGGGCTTCCCATTCCATTTGGTCCACTTTATCAAATCTATTTTTCTTTTTATTATCAGGCCTAATTTTGCCCCGTGGCGTGTCCAGGTCCTGATCCATGTTCCCACTTGTGGGTGTTCCCTCATGTGCTATGCTACACCTTTCTACAAAATTCTCAATGTCCCATCTTGCTTTGGGCCAATAATAATTGTGAGCCACCTTTTGAATGATGGTACCTATCTTCTCATGGTCCCCATCTGGTTTCACATGTAGGCTCCTTATTAAGTCTGCCCTATATCTTTTTGGAAGAACCAGCTGTCCGTGACCTTTGGATCTAGCTCCAGTCTTCCTATACATCAACTTGTTTTTCATGTAAAAATCTCCCTTGCCTGGAGTTGTATGACAAGTTGACAATTTTCTGAAACAAGGCTTGAGTGTTTTTATCCCCAGCCTGTGCCTTCCTCATCTCTTCTGGAGTGGTATCTAACATAATATCCTCCTCCTGTCTTGAGGTCGACCTGACCTGAAGGGTTGCCATATACACAGGTATCCTTCTGCAACGGTCAGTGTCATGATTGTCCATCTGACAATTTTTACACCACCTTTTTCCTTGGTTGAAAGATTTTCTTTCATCATATTTCCTTTCATCGAATTGTGGGAATTTATTTTTATTTTCATACCGTGGCCTATCAAACTGGTGCTTACCTTTATTTTGATCTCTAGGATCAAATTTATTAAAGTTCTGTGGTGCCCTAAAGTTATCCACTTGTTTCTTTTTATTACCTGTTACCTCTGCTTGAGCTGCTTGATACCTTTCAGCAACATTTAGCAACTCATCCAGCCTCTCTGCACCTTGTTCCATGAGAAACTTTCTCAGGTCTGGAGCCATGGACTCTCTTAGTTGCTCTATAAGGACCATTTCCTTAAGATCTTGGGTTTTCCCCAGAGAAGTCCATTTCTCCAAGTATGTCTCTATTCGTGCAGAGAACTGGTGATAGGTTTCACCTGACAGTAGTTTAGCATTCCTAAATTTTTTCCTATAAATTCTGCATTCTTTTCATACCTTAACAAAAGAGCCTGCTTTAGCATCTCATAATTTTCCTGATCACCTCTGCTCATTTTTGCAAAAACTTCATAAGCTGCCCCACGAAGTCCCTGAGATAACTTTAAGCTCCACCTTTCTCTCTCTAACCCATACGTGGTAGCTAATAGTTCATACCTATTTAGGTAGCTCTCTATATCATCGTCTTTCTCAACAAAATGATCTAAATGAAAATTCATAGCTGAGGTTGAGGCTCCTTGAGTAACCGTAGCATCAGAGGCAAAGGGACTGGCACCATTTTCAGGAGCATGGCCTTGAAACTCAAACTCCCTTAGTCGTAACTCATGTTCCCTTTGTAATCTTTTATCTTCTGCTTCCCTTTCTGCAGCTAATTTCCTCTCTTCCCTTTCTGCAGCTAATCTTTTGTCTTCTCTTTCTGCCTCCAATTTCTTAGCCTCAGCCTCAATCTGCAACCTCTTAGTCTCAGCCTCAGCTTGCAACCTCTTAGTCTCAGCCTCTAACTTTCTTTCGGCCTCTTTTTCTAATCTTCTTTCTTCGCGTTCAATAAATTTGTCACATTCCGTAGTGACATAGGCAACCATAACTTGCCCATCTAATCCTACTCTTTTGCAGTCTGAACCGCAGCAGATCGAAATTTGGCCAGGTCCGCCATTGTCTATCAGGTAAATTTCTACAATGTCTAACCAACAATTTAATCTCTAAATATATCTAATGGACAACACAGGCACCGTGAGCTCAACCTTATTTAATTCCACCCAAGGATACCTTTTAATTCTTATATTCCCTGAAGTGAATTACCCCCAATATTTTTAATAGGGAAAGATTCAAAATCCCAAGAGCGAGACCCCAATATATGTGGTGAAGTGGGATGTTATAAATATTTATAGGGGACTTAGTGTACTGACTGAGATCAGCTGTGAAGGTATCTATATCTATTAAGAGTAGTGTATTATAGATAACCTTACTTGCTACCACATATCTATATATCTCAGTCAGAATTATTCTGGAATAGTGTGATGACTACGTTATGTGTCTAGGGTATGTGTATGATGAAGTGTAAGTCACAACAACAGACAGATAAACAATTTAATTTAATCCACTACTCTTGACAACACTGTGACACTCACATACATATAACACTCTATGAGAATATCTTAAGGAGTCACTGATAACTTTTCAAATAACAATATGTATTCATTGTTGTTATAAAGGTATATGTGTCCTGATTCAAATACAAAGGAACCAGGGATCACAATCAATTTTAATTACAAGTATATGTACAGACTTTATCAATATGAATATTGTAGTGACATATATTATTAAAAATATCCTATGTGTGTCAGTTGTGTAGTAGTAATATGAGGTAATACTGGTTTTGTTTTGTTCAAGCTCTGTTGGTATTTGTCATCATGACTTCAATAGTTTGTCTTTTGGGACTAGTATTGGAGATGTTCTCAGTTCCTGATATTAAGACAATTAAATTCCCCTCTGAATGTTATTTTTACAAAGTCATTTCAAGATGAGGGGACATAATGTTGAGCTCAGCTGGCCAAATCAGCTTATCTTGCGTGATGGCGGCAGGAAAGGACTCCTCTGCTCGAATTCTCCCCTGGGCTCTGGAGACACCTCACTGATAGCTAAAAAGACCAAGGAGTATGCTGTCCGACTCTGGATTCAGCAAAGCTCTGACCAGGTGCTGCTCAATACCATCAAGACCACGGTCCCACAATTCATAGAATAAACACAGATACGTTGATTAGCAATGAATTCTGGCACATTTACTGGCACAAATTCCCATCTGCTTATGTTCCAGGCTTTTATTTAGCAAAAATATGAGCTGGCTTCAACGCACTGATGCTTTATCAAGCTTATTTAAACAAGTGGTTTCGAACTAACGCTCCTAAGTGATTATATCAGCGAGTCTGGCCAATCGAGCCACGTTTCGACAAGTGTTTGAAAAAATGTTACCTTCCTACGTCTCCCTAACAACCAAGATAGTATTTATAGCCCGACCAATCGTGGTTAGTCTTTCATTTGTTGCGCTCCAATCAATTTGGAGTTTACATGGTAGGCTATTTCTGTAACGTAAGGTTTTTTTCAAACACGTTATAAAAAAATTTTATGAGCAGAAATGATTCCATGTTGTCAGGCATCCCCACTATTTTATTTTGGTTATAATTTATTAATTCCTGGACTATTTGCGTAACGTTTTACATATTCTTTGTCAGCAAGCCCTAAGGAACCCAAATATCCAAATTTAAAAGAGCTACGTGGCTGCGTTCAAAATATGCAATTCCTTCTACCTCCTGTTTCGAAGATGTGCTGTCTGGGTACTGTAATGTTTTCAAACGTAAACCCATCTATTGTTATCTTTCCTAATAAGCGTTTTTTGTGATTTTAAAACCTAACTCTGGGAAGGGTAGTGTATTTTATCACTGTTCGTCCGAAAAAAGTTAGTGCATGTAGCCTAACACGCGTGATAGTAGTAATTGTGTATCGCGTTACGCTTGTTGGGGGTGGCATTAATAGCGAGACGCGTGTTTAATTTTGCATGCGTTCCTGATTTTATTCGCCCCTCTCTCTTTTTATTTGAGTCCATCTGTTCGTTCGTTTTGGTAACGCAGTTTTGGATTAATTTAGGTCAACGCAGCCTCTCAATGTTTTTCCAAGAAATACAGCAACGTTAATGTTAGGCTTTTAATTGAAAGGTCAATTTACGCAGAAAACAGGGATTTGTACCTCTCAATGTTATTTTTTTCTTTTCAAGCTTCATATTTACCTAATAATTTATATATGTGGATTAGAATATTCCACGACAACGTCATACCATAAAACTGTTTTTATATTTTGGTGCAAAATAAGACACGCATTTGTTGAAAACAGTTTCATTCTTACGTTATCATTTCAAGTTCAAGATACATATGTATAATCAATTATAAAGTAGTTTATTCGTAATTTGATACATTTTTTAAGCGTTCGCTCCCTTGATGTTAGAACCTGACCGCGCCACTGGTTATAATCACACCTGGTGAGCGAGCAGATAATCACGTGTGGCATTCACGCTAATGAAGCGTCAAAGTAATGTTGCTGCTCGTGTGACCAATAACAGGATGGATTTATTTACAGATGCAGAAATAGAACTACTATAAAATAAAAGATTGAAATGTAAGCAGTTCTCTGCACAAAGTCCTCTCAAATTCTTCAATCAGATTTTATTTCATCACATCAACACCAAATATAAAAAAAGATATAATGTACGCATCGGTTTGAATATGTATGAAGGCCACAGCTGTGCCAGATATTACGAACTGTTGTCAAATATTCTTTGCGATTTATTTCCACGGTATAATAAAACTATTATCAAAAGTCACGTCACGGTCTTTCTTCATTTTATAAAGAAATAAAGAAAAGTTCAAGCTCGTTGTAAACCATCTAGCCAGCAGTATTACAACTCGAAGCAAAAGCTCGTGTATGACCAGTTCAGACTTCTATCTCGTAACGTATGAAATATATAACACATGGCGCATTAAGACTTAATTGTGAAATCAACGTGACAATCACATTCAGTACATTTGGACTTATTCTTCAATTCAATGTGACAATCACTTACGATGCATTTAGACTTATTCTTGAATTCAATGTGACAATCACTTTCGATGCATTTACACTTATTCATGAATTTAATGTGACAATCACTTACGATGCATTTAGACTTATTCTTCAATTCAACGTGACATGTCCTCTCGTCCGCAAACTTTCATTGAAAAATAATTTCACCATCTCACATTTAGTTTCGTTCTACCAGTAAGCCTACAGCTTTCTCATTATGATTGTGACAGTTTCCACGTATAAGATACTTTTCCTCCAATGCGCTATTTTGGTCGTTAATATGACCACAATTTAACTCACAAAGAAAGGTATTATTATTTATAATTATTTAATGCTTAATTCGCGTTTTATCTCCCTTGATTATTTCCGAAAAACAATTCACAAGTTATTTCCTCTAGGACACAAGTCATCTATATATAATTTACTCTAGATTTAGTCTTTATATTCAAAATTGCCTCGAGCAATGGTTCCCAACATTGGGACCAGAGACCCCCAGGGGCCGCGACAAGGAGTCTGCAATGTTTTGAAACAATACTTGACAAAATATTTAACACATTTTTTATTTCTCGTCCATGTGAACAATAAATACATGAACGGACATATTATAGACCCAGACCTGCGACTTAAAATATCGTTTTTATAACCAGGCAGTCGGAGGTGTACGACTAGGGAACAACAACCACCAAGCCATTGAACTAGAAACTGATTAACTATGATTAATGGAAAACTTTAAATACGTATATTCATAAAATTATTACAGAATCACAATTTTAGACGACGTTTAATAATTGTACACTTCTTTTTACTGCTTAACGAATGCTCAGATCTGCGAAATATGCTCAATATACCCTAGGGTAATTCTAATCTTGTAAACTATAGTTCTCCTACTAGCATGGGTATAAGGATGGCCGTGAAAAATGTTGGTAACCGCTGATCTGGTGTTGAGAATAAGCAATCTCCAGCTGTTATAAATATTGAGCAATTGTCGTAGAATTTTGATAGGGGAATTAAAACTAGGGTTGGTCCCTTCTGAATAGATTAGAATAAGTGATAGCAACAGTGAGAGAAGATAATAGAAATAGATTTTCACGAGTGAGATGGTAAAAATTAATAGAGTCTGTCCCTGACATCGAGAATCTTCTCTCTTTCAGCCTATCTTCTGCAACAGATCTAGAGGAGTCAGACAGTCTATTGACTATATATATATATATATATATATATATATATATATATATATATATATATATATATATATATATATATATATAATAAATATATATATATATATATATATATATATATACCACTCACGTATACACACACATAAGTGACGACAGTTAGACGCACAGCCGTGAAAACTATAACAATGGAATACAGATATGTTGGAACGAGCTGACCGACACGCTTGAATAAAGTTTATGTAAATTTATTAACATAAGGAAAATTTACCACAACACATAAATGTTAATATCAAGCATAGAATATACATATAAGGTAATGAATTGCTACAAGAATGATAGACCCATAGGTATAATCTTTTCCCTCGATGTATAGCCCACAGTCCTGTTAGAAGAAAATGTGATAGTCCCAAAGAGTCACGGATGCATACGCTATAGTCTAAGAGTTCCCTTTAAAGGTATGAACAGAACGGATACTCTACTCTATCCTAAGGAAAATATCATTAGCAACAAAACTGCATAAAGGAAGTTAAACCAGCAAAATGGGTGCCAAAAATACAACAATAAAGGAACCACTCAGTCCTGCATTCACTCTATTCATGTCAGCCGTGGCCACGCGCTTGCATTCGTACAATTTTTAGAACATACACATACAGAATCTCCGGTGTTATTCTTGGCCAAGGGAACCTCAGCTCCGCAAAGACAGGTTGAATTCACTACTTCAGGGAACGTTTCCTTGGTTATTATTATTTAGGATATCTGTTTATGTCACATTAAAATTGTCCAGGCACGAAAGTTAACAGCGAGTACAGTGTCAATAGCTTAGGTTTTCCAGTACCTAGGAATCTCAGGTCGGTGCCTTCTCTCATTATAGAAATTAAATTTGGTCACACCACAATTAGTCAAAAATGTCGGAATGTCAATGGTTTGTAATTTTTCTCGCCACGGTGCTGCATGTACATGAGAGTTTGTGAAGAAATATAATCGGGCTCAATAGGCCCAATATAGGCATTTAGTCTTTAAAATCGTTAGTGAGATTCGTACTCTGTCTATTTCTGGACGCAAACGCCCTGCCAGACAGGTGTTAACTTGTAGACCGACGTGGTTAAAGATAAAAATGTTTCTTCTCTCAGTTGTACTAAAACCGCTGGTAAAAGTTGGGCTGACCCAAAACTGTATAAGGAAAAGAAAAGTACAAAATACTTAACCACAATATTCGCTTCGGTTATAACTTACATTATAACTGCAAGCGTAGAGCTTGTCTTAACGTTAAAACTCCCGTGAAATAATTATGATCGTTTAAAAAAAATCAATCATCATGAATTAGAAATACCTACGTATTTCGTCAATACTCAACGATGACTCAGTGCAGTTATAAGTTAGTTACAATATACTCGGATTGGTTACTAGCAATTTAATTAAATTTTATTTACAGCTGCATGAGTTTAAGCTAGAAATAATAATTTATTCTGCTTTCCACTGTTACACGTCAACTAGAGAATATAACAGACTTATAATTTAATGCCTCCGCACAGAAATTAACTAGTGAAATAAAATAGGCGATTAACCACTTAAATAACTCACAAAATACTAGATATATAATAATACCTCAACACAGAACTACTAAGAACTATATCCAATTCGACCAACTAAATGATACTTCTATTAACAGAGATCTTAGGAATCGAAAGCTAGATGGCAATCGACCAACTAAATTATGCTTCTATCAACAGAGATCTTAGAAATCGAACGCTAGATGTTTCTAGTCTTGACTGTGGAGTACTGAATGAATTAAATCTAAACTACTGGGGTTTATATCTTATGAAAAGAAACGATTTTCTAATTCTCGAAAACCCGAAATAGTTCCCGTCTTAACACTTCACATTAACTCAGACGCCGGCCATAAACTGCCAATGCGCGTCTTCACACCTACTGCTAACTATGGTCATCTCTGAGCGATGCATGTATTTCACCTTACACCTATCGCCGAGAAATCTACCCTAAATGCGTCGTGTCAGATGAAAATGTAGACGATTGTCTGCCATCTTCTCTCTGTCGAGAACGAGTTTCACACCATTCGCTCTCACCGAGTACTGAGCTTACGCAATAAAAATGCGTTGCTACATAAGAAAAGAGACAGGCGAAGGTATGAATGGGAGAATTATATTTTCACAATCAAACGAATGCGAAAAAAGAAAAAGGATAAAAGAGCGGTAATAAAGTAGAAGACACGGGTAGAATAAAGAAAAGATATAGAAATTTATTAATCATAAATCTCTCTGCGACAGCAATAACTGCCGTTGTCCTGAGTAAAAACAAAACAAAAGTGATGAATTACATTGGTGTTAGATTTTGATATCAGTTTAATTATTTATCTGTCAATCTGTCTACCGGACTTTATCTATCTATCTATCTATCTATCTATCTATCTATCTATCTATCTATCTATCTATCTATCTATCTATCTATCTATCTATCTATCTATCTATCTATCTATCTATCTATCTATCTATCTATCTATCTATCTATCTGTGATGATATTCTAAATACAATAGCTAAATTAAATAATATTATAGTGCATAAGTCAAAAATAAGATAGAAAATAAAAATTGAGTCCAGCGTCTTCTTCCCCCATGCCAGCTAGTATGCGGGTTTTGATAAGCCTAATAGCGAATGGAGGATACTGTCTTTTCAAATTCGTCCTTGAGATTAAATGTAACACTTTTGCAAGTTCTAATCGTATTTCCAAGACGACAGAGTGAAAGAATAAAAGAAAAGGAGGGGAGAGATGGAAAGACAGAACCTAGGGTACGCCGTCTCGCGTTGATTTCAAAAAGCGAACTCGCGCGACATAGCCTTGGGCAATTTTCAAATTCCGATACTAAAACTAAAAAATGTTCGTCAAATTGGACACGCAGCTCTTATAAAAAATGACGTAATTCTAACGGACTACGGACGATTCTCGTTTTTAGTTTGAAAATAGTTGTAAGAGGAAGTGAACAGGTGGCAGTTTCTAGATTTGAACGACTAACATAGAAAAAAATATGGAATTATGAACCATAATACATAGGGCCATAAAAATTATATATTCGGATGCCTTATGATTTCCTGAGCAATAATATGGTGTCAGTTACACACTAGTACAATAATTAACCAAGATATTGGCAAAAGAACTTTGTATTGTAAGAAGGACTGACGGAAAAAAATCATGCCTGCTTATTTTTGTCATAGCATGTTTTGAAAAAAAGCTTTTGGGGAAATAAGGACTAAAAGGTACTTGTAATTTGATTGGCTGTAGTTTAAAGAAAGGCGAGATAGGATTGGTTGACCTAAAACTAAAAATATATTTGCATTAGTAAACATAGTAGTTTGAAAGTTTTTTTTTTTAAAGTTTGATTCAAAAATAAATGTGTGCATGGTCCCATTGGCCAATGCATTATATATTATCGGAAACGTAGACTGCTCGTGGTCATTTTGAGAAAAATTTTCTGATGAACAAGGAGCGATGAGAGCAGGCTTGTGCTTTTCAAACCTATAGAAAGCAGTCTGGACAGAAAGGCAGATCTAAAGTGTGCCAAAATTATTTGCCAGTCATCGTTCGCTTGTGTATATTTCATTGAAATTTGTGGTAAGATTGATTTTATTAACATTTTATTTAAAATAAAGTTTGAATGTGAGATACTGCAATACGACTGTAAGTAAGTGGGTCCAAGGCAAACTTAGGCATAGCCTAGAGATTGATCCATCATATGATAGACTATCAAAGAGGTGTAGAACTACAAGATTATATATGATTGTCATCAAGGAGCATAACACCTATCCTATGGTATGGAAAAAGATTACTGCTGGAATTGCAGAGGCGTTGTAACCATTAAGGGAGAGGAATACTGGTATACATTGTCACCTTAAAATATAATGGTGAAATAGGTTGTCATAAAGAGCTGACCCTATCTGTTTGTTTGTACTGTGCCTGTAATTAATTGTAAAATATTATTGTATACTTGTTATAAAGAAGGACGCATAACCTTCTTATTTCAGGGTTTTTTGGTACTGACATTAACGTAGTACCAAGCTCGTGGGAACTGTTCGATTCCTGACACTGTTTGCATATTTCTGGCACATGCTGGATGCCATTGCCTTTCAAGAAGTGTAACAGCTTGTCCAGCGAGCATATGAACAGATCTACCGGTGTTATCCTTCGAAGATAAGTGCCTGTTCGGCACCAGGAAGCTCAACCTCTAGTTTTTAAATAAAGACTGTGAATATTGGAAAAACATTCCACAAGTGTAAAACGAACAAGCAAATAAACGATAGGATATGACGTTAACCAACAACCTACCATTATATACCAGTATTAACCAAAGTTAGAAAACTACAACTACACACTTATATTATAATAACATTTGTATTATGGACAGAAGATCAATTATGTTATGTAATTGATGTAAATACTTCTTTTGATTTCACTTTTGATTGTCAGTCCTGATTCAAAACAAACTAGAATCAGGACAATAAATTGTAAAAATTTAAAGTTTACCCAAAATTCAACCACTGACTTACTAAAGATAGTCTTTTAAAGTGTAGTTTGTATGTGATTGTCGTAGTACTGTTGTGTTGGATAATAAAATAGTTGTTTATATGTTTAGTTGGTTAATGCAACATTACACTACATATTCATAACCCTAGACATCAAACGTAGTCATCATACATTTTAGTCAAAGAATAATTCTGAATGAGATCATAAAGGTGGTAGCAGAAAGGTACCCTGTAAACTTACCATAATATTTGTTATATTCAGGGAACTTCACAGCTGACCTCATTCAGTACACTAAGAGTACATAACAATATTTCTTAACATCAAATCCACCACACTATCTATCTATCTATCTATCTATCTATCTATCTATCTATCTATCTATCTATCTATCTATCTATCTATCTATCTATCTATCTATCTATCTATCTGTCTGTCTGTCTGTCTGTCTGTCTGTCTGTCTGTCTGTCTGTCTGTCTGTCTGTCTGTCTGTCTGTCTGTCTGTCTGTCTGCCTGCCTGCCTGCCTGCCTGCCTGCCTGCCTGCCTGCCTGCCTGCCTGCCTACTATCTATCTATCTATCTATCTATCTATCTATCTATCTATCTATCTATCTATCTATCTATCTATCTATCTATCTATCTATCTATCTATCTATCTATCTATCTATCTATCTACCTGCTAATCTACCTATCTCTCTATCTACGTATTTGTATGTCCACGTATCCATATCTGCCTGTGTACCCACCCTCACAGGCATGTATGTTTTGTTTATCTGTATGTTTGTCTGTCCTAGACACTGCCATTATTATTATTGGTCTAAATCACTGCACATTTCCTCGTGTATCCCCCTTTGTTACATTCCAATCACACCCACCATAAGATTAGCCCCGACTAAAAAGGAAATTACTGCTCACTGAAGCCATTTCTTCAGAACGCGTCAAGAACTCCCACCAGTTCGTGATTTCATCAACGTTTGCATGTTTTCTTTTGATGTGAACCAGAAATTAATTAACTAAAATCTCGTCCCGTACTGGCCGTTCTCCAAGCACGGTCGGGACAAATACGGTAATGCGGCTTCAATGACGAAAGAATATTATTTTTTTAAACTGTCGTGTATGCACTACCGAAGAAAGAACGTTGAACTCGTATAATCCGTTTTGATTATGTACGTGGGATAATGAGCAATAAATTAAAAAAAAAGGTTCATCATCATTATCATCATTATCATCATCGTCATCATCATAATCCTTATTATTCAACCTTCTGCTTTCCGAGGGCATGAGCCTTTAGCACACTTGTCACGGGTTTACTCCCATTTGCTCTGCAGTGATGGTCCAACAGTGGCCAAAACCTAGAGTATCTAATGTGAGTCTTAAAGATGTCTACTTTCGCACAAGATTACTCTTGGCAGAGTTGCAGATAGAAGGATGATGATGCTTCTACCTTGAAGGAATATTCACAAGATATTTCAGTGGTCAAGAACAGTGCTGAATGTGTCTTAGCAATGTTCACTTTTATCTGCCCGACAACTTTTGTGAAGAGGTATTATATAATTTAATTTAGCTCGTACATGACCCCAACTGAACTAACTGTAAAATTCTTATTATTATTTGGCTCTATAGATATAAATATAGATATATTAAAGATGCCGATTCATCCGTGTGCACTTCTCTCTCTGTAATAGCTAAATCAACTATGAATTTGTAAAAACACAACATATAACAAATTTAATGATCAGTTACTTTGGAACAAATGTAAATAAATATGAACTGGCGATTACTAAAAAATAGGTTTCGTCATTGAAACTGATCTCGGCTTTAGGAAGCTTAGTTGCAGAATATAGATCAATAAGTTATGTTGCGTTGGCCTGGTAAAAATGCCACTTAGCTTCCAAACTGCTGGAATCTTGATGCTGCTGTTTCCCTCAATTCGTCTCTGTGGCGAGGGCACTTCTCCTGGTCAAGGCAGGTATCTTCACAACCCGTTGAATGTAGGTTTCAAGTATCGATAGCAAGCTTTGAAATACAGAACAGCAGTACAGCTGGTATCGTAGAATCGTACCTCAAATGGTCTTGTAAACTCATACCACAAACCCACACTAGTTGGGAACTCTAGACTTCTTGCTCAGTAGAATAGTCTTGGCAACTTGATAAAGATGTCTCGAACACACGTCTGTGGTATTATTTCTATTATAGAATGCTTCTGTAACTTTGTGAGTTGGTCCTGTAGAAGTCCGGCTTCCGTATTAAAAGATGCAGTTTCCTTATTGTATTATTCAAAAGGTGCTCCAGTACTTGTTTTCCGTTCCTATAAGTCCAGAATCCTAACTTCTACTCTTTCCTGGCTTCATTCCGAGCTATTTACTTTTGACGATTCTGGAATGCAGTGTTGTATGTCTAAAATGTTCTCCGTTATATTGCAGTTTTCCTGCTCACGCTCACACCTATCGTTTCCGACAAAACTTCCAAGCATCGTGAATGTATATTAGCCTCTAAACTGCTAAGCCAATAGCATTCGAAAGTGCATGTTATGATAACTTTCCTCATGGACCTTTCTGCATGACTCCTACGTTTGTAAAATTCAAAAGGTCACTCTACGCATATGGAATTGGTATCTCCGTCAATTCTTGGTAATGATTACCACTACATTTATCTTGCTCATAACAAGCTTGACCGAATGTTTATTTGTGTGTGTCTGCAATATACCACCAGATTGAAAATTGACCGGCACTCCCTTTGCAAATAACCACTGGGCGTCATTACTCGTGTATGTCTTGTCTTGTAACTCATTTCCGCGCGGATAGGGAGGCAAACATGACACGTATGAATGGAAGAAGTGTAAAAGTTGACCCGAAAATACCAAATACTGTCGGAGGTAGGAAAATAGAATGTACCAACAATCGAATGGCGCACATAATTAATACGCACAATAAAGGTAGATCAATACTGCCGGAGAGGAAAAGAGAGCGAACACAATTATGCGACAACGCTCATGACAATTACTAATGTACTGTGCCGTCAGCTCAAAGTCTTTCCATATCTTCATCCCTTTCATGTCGGTCTCCGGTTCTCTTCTCCTTGTGCTGTAGGTCTTCATCCATCACTCATACCCTTGGGATAAAGTTTATATATATATATATATATATATATATATATATATATATATATATATATATATATATATATATATATATATATATATATATATATATACTGAAGCACATTAAAAACGCACCACCTGTATAATCCAGGAACAGAGTGTGAAATGTAAATATAAGTGTTTACAAGTTTACATATTTTGAATCTTTATTTATTTTCCTATGAATCCATGCTGGTCATTAATTTGTACATTTGATTGTTATAAAATTCATTGCATTCTGTGCAGGCAAGGGAGAAAACCAAAAATGCAACCAATAAAAAAATTCATTCACACTATCCTCAGTATCTGGTATGTCCACCGTCTGCTTGCAAAGAAGCTTGGCAGCGGCTCCGCATAGAACGCACAAGTAGTCTCTGAAGGAAATTCCGGGGAATCAAGTCCCATTCACGTGTAAGAGCAGCTTCGAGCTGTTGCAGATTAGCTGGAGAACCTTGCCTGTAGACTCTGCGTCCAAGCTCATCCCACAGATGTTCTATAGGGGACATGTCTGGTGATAGGGCAGGCCAATCAATCGTCACAATGTTCTGCTGCTGTAGATATTGCTGCGTAATGCATGCGGTGTGCGCACGTGCGTTATCCTGCTGGAGAAGCTGCAAGTCTGGATAATTTGTGAACGCAGGAGCAACCAATGCATCCAGAACCTCATCTCGATATGTCTCAGCATTAACATTTCCACGGAAGACGTGAAGAGGCAAGCGATGGTGAAAACTGAATCCTCCCCAAATGTGAATACTGCCACCTCCAAATCGGTTGTGCTGACGAACACAGCAATCTGCAAAGCGCTCTCAACACCGTCGCCAAATCCGCATACGTCCATCAGCAAAGGATATGTTGAATCTGCTCTCGTCTGTGAATAGTACAGCATTCCACTGCAGTCTAGTCCATCTGACATGTTGCTCTGCCCATTGCAGGTGCTGCTGACGATGTCTGTGAGTCAAGTTTGGCCCAACATAAGGTCGTCTTGCAGTAAGGCCTGTATCTCTGAGTCGTCGTATGACTGTCATTCGAGAGACTTGCCCACGTCTACCCACTATTGCTCTTGCTGTTTGACTTGCCGGGAGAGAACCATTCCTTAGGTGATTCAGCACAATATAACGATCTTGCGCAGGGGTAGTAACTCGTGGTTGGCCACTCCGAAGTCTATCCCGGGCACTGCCAGTGTTCCCGTAACGTTCATTGAGACGTACAATAGTGCTGTGGTGGCACTTCATCCGTCTGGCAATGGCCCGCGAGCTCATTCCGGTCTCCAACATACCAATGGCTCGTTGGCGGTCGTTTTCAGATAGTCGTGGCATTTCAAGCACATGTACTGGGTGTTTTGTCTCAACGGCCTTTTTATACCGAGTATACTGCCACAACGCGTACACATTTTCAGGGTCATAGCTGTTGGGAATCGTGTTGCACGTGTAACTTTTATTGTTTTCATGTAGTTTGTACACAAACCCGTGGGTTGAATCGTGCACTTTTCATTCCAGCAGCCATTCGCTCTCTACCTCATGACAAACACGGGGAAAATCCATTCCCACACTTTTTTTTCAGCTTCTCGGCATCAGTATATATAATAGTGGTGCGTTTTTAATGTGCTTCAGTATAGCTTCCTCGTTCACTCACCCACCCAATCCCTCACGCACTCGCTCATTCACTGTCACCCGCTCACTAAAACAACCAATCACGCGCTGTTTCTGTTTTTCTTTGTGTCCTTGTCATTCTCGTATTTCGTTTCGTGATTCACTACAATTCTCTCTCCTTGTCATACGTGGCTCCGCCACAGCAGCTGCCCCCCCCCCTTTTTTTTGGGGGGGGGGGGGGGGGGATTTGTTTTGCAGGAGGCCATCAATGATGCACATGATTAGATTGCGATCCCCCATACCCAACCCCATATTAGTCACACTTTACGACATGCATGAAGAAGCACTAGGCCTATTCCATTTTGTCTCTTTGTTGGGCGGTTAGGCCGCACCGGGCGCCGGCTTGGGGGAGGCGCCGAAGTGTATTTAAAAAATAATAATAAAAGAACAATTAAAAAGAAATTTTCACAGCAAATAATTATTTGCTTACATAAAAGTGGGCACCATTAGGAGACCTTACACCACCTTGAAAAATCCCTAGGTCTGCCTCTGCTCAGAGACCCCGGGGGAATCACACGAGGCATGGGCATTGTTGCATGTATCACTACGTACTTGCATTAAGCTTGTGAAAGTTACTTTAATAGTAATTGGCCGTCCTTGTTTTTTTATGCAATTAGCGGTACGTATTTCTAACATCACATTTTCTTTCTCTGTTTAAAAAAAAAAATATCTTTCCGCTAAGACGCCTTTGCGCGAGGGAATTTTATGTTTAAGTTCTTCTTCAATTTCTTTGTTTTCATCTGATCCTTCTTTGCATCCATTATGCGTGGTCGCTCGTGATTAAAGCAAATTACGTGAATAAATAGCTCACGGCATTTGGAACCAATGAACCATTAATCAGAGATGTAGGTTCCATTTCTCTGTACTGTATTTTCTTGTTTTAGATTTAATAATAGTCAATGCAATTGAATTTAGAATGTGTTTTCTTGTAGAACCACTTTGAAAATGAACAAGTGGACCTAATTTACTTGAAAGGTTTTGTTGGAACCATTAGTGAGATGATTTGTTGCTGAAGAAAGTAAACGCGTAATCATCATCATAATCACCATCATCATCATCTTCCCCAAGAAGTATAGGCCTTCAACAAACATGCCAAATCTTCATGTCTTGTGCCATCCGCTCAAGGTGTTTCTATGCCTGTTCATCCCCTTCATGTCTTGTGCCATCCGCTTAAGGTGTTTCTATGCCTGTTTATCCCCTTCATGTCTGTCTCCAGTTCTCTTCTCCGTACGTTCTGTCGTCTCTCTCTCTCTCTCTCTCTCTCTCTCTCTCTCTCTCTCTCTCTGCCACTCTTACCCTGGGGATTCCAGAACACGCAATGCCTTGTAATGCCATCAACAAGTTTCCTCATCGTAAGGCCTATCCATCGCCAGCGACTTCCTCTCATCTGTTGTACCATTGGTAGTTATCTAGTTACTGTCATCAGCTCCATTTCAGTTGATCAAGTCATTCCATTTAAATCCATCTATTCTACGCAAGCACCGATGAAAATCTGTATCTTTTTGATTGTTGTTTTTGTTGTTCTCCTTATTTCAGAGCCAATCCATACAATAGACTTGACGTTACAATTAAAAATTCTGACTTTTGTGTTGGGCTTGATTTCTTCTGATCTCCATATACGTATCAGTGCAAGAAAACACCTCAAGCGCTTTGTATTCCTATTTTTGATATCACTGACTGTCCCTTCCACTTTGTCTGTATTGCTGCCAAGGTTCATGTATGGTTCTCTTTCGTGGAGCGCTGTTTCTTCAACCGCAACTTTGTTATTGTTTCCTGCATTTTTTCTCATTACCTTTATGTATTTTTTTTTCACTGTGTTTTTTCAAACCCTCTTGCTGTGACTTCCCATCAACTATTTTAATTTTGCCTTTTTTGTCTTCCATCGGAATACTAGTATGAGGCAGACAAGCCAAGTAGTCGGCAAGATCTCGATCATCAAGCAATCTTTAAAAAACTAAAAAAGCAATCAGGTCAGCTTATTGCGTTAAAAATAGGGCTGTGGAGTCGGCCAAAAAATTTTCCGACTCCGACCACAATTTGTTTTTTACTAGTCATATGACATAAAATTCGGAGTCGGAATCCAGACATTTTTTACACATTCCTACTCCACTAAAAAGCGACCGATTCCACGACTCGGTCTTCCGACTCCACAGCCATGGTTAAAACAATGAATGAGAACTGTTTACTGTGTCCAAAAAGAGATATAGAAAAGCCTGACTCGTCGGTGGCTAAAAAAAAATCAGACCGTTCGTTATGTAGCAGTTAGGTTGGTTAAGAGGAAAAATTCGGTTTGATGTATTTTAATGAGATTGATTTTTATGATTGACGTTAGCTGAGTCTAATTTATAGTCAAAGGGAAGGAATACATAGAATGTAAATGGGGGACAAAATACGTCTTACATCCCTTCTTTAGTCACAGGGCATATGCCTTTGTTTATGTCGTGAGATGGGCTAGATGATTGTCACAGAGAGTTTATTGATCATAAATTGCCTATATCCTCTTCTTTTTCTTTCACCCGTATCCACTATTTTATTATCACTCTTTACCTTTTTCCTGTATTATTCGAATCCATTCGTTTGCGAAAAATATTTTCTTCCCCATTCTCAACTTTACCGTTTTCTTTCTCATACTGGTAAACGCATTTATGACATAACGTGTCAGAGAGAGAGCTTTAAAATGCATTCTATTGCATTAGGTGTCAGTGGACGAAACTGTGAATATATTCGTCTGGCCAGACATAGGAGCAGACATATGTCTACAGCATTCCCTGCACCAGACGAAATACACTGTGAATATTCGCTTTCGCCAGACCTATAGGCGACAAAGTTGTCTGCATTTTCACCTGCCAGAACGAGTTGCATTGGCTGAGCGCTCAGTGAGGCGCGATAGCCGACATTTCCTCGGCGCAGTTTGAGACATTTGTCTGGGAATCCCAGCTGACAAGGCACTCACTGTTGGCCTGGTCAGCGTGAGGTGTGAAAACGCACGAGTGTCAGTTCATGGTAGTCTTCTAGTTGATGTAAGGTGTTTTAGACGGAAAGGGGAGATTATTTCGTTTGTCGAAATAAAGTTGGGACCCTTTGTCTGGAAATAGATATAACCAGAATGTTAAACTTTATTTTCATTCAGTCCTCAAAATTCGCAGTAGACAGGTTGTTCGCGAATAGAATAAGCTGTATAGCAAAGCCCTAGTTTGTTCGGAAATTTACCGAACTCTAGACTTCAAATAAATATATCAGCGTATAATTCTAAAGTGTGCGATTACCTGTAGTTCTGTGTGTTGAGTAAATACTGGGGTAACCCAAACTTTGCCGGCGTTTTGTACAGAGACATACCTAATAAATGCTTATACTGGGCCTTTGAGCCAGTGCATATTTCTACACTAACTCTAATGTACATGCTGCCTTGTGGCGAGAACAATTACAGAAATCTAAAACATTAACTTTTCCGACACTGTTGACAAGTGTGTAGTGAACCAAGATTATTTGTTGAGAGAAGTTGTCCACCGGTCATCTTCCTAATTAAGGGAAACCTCGTGTTCTGACATTGTGTGCTCGTTTAAGCCTAATTCTTACCTCGTGAGTCAAGTGACACTAACTTTAGTCTGAAATAACTATCGCATGAAGCAGACGCTCCCCGGATTCATTTTGATGAAATCAACAAACAAATCTGCAGAGCTGGGATCCGCTTCATTTAACGACAGTAACAGATAAAAAGTGTGTGAGTGTCCCAAAGTTTGCGCCAGACGGCGAACCACAGCACGATTGTAAGTATATCAGGGCCCTGATGAAAGAACCGAGTGAAAGTAGACTGAAGGATGTTCTTTGTTTGAGTCACCCACGTTGTAACTTCCTTTATGCAAGTTATTGCTAACAATATGTACCCTTAGAATAAAGCAGAGTATCAAGTCTGTCCATACCTTAAAAGGGGGAAACCATAGACTCAATCATATGTATCTGTAACTCTTTGGGGTTATCATTTTCTTCTAACGGGACTGTGAGCTATATATCCAGGGGAGGACCATACAAACGGGTCTATCACTATTGTGGCATTCCTTGATTCTTAAGACTATTTGTATATGCTTTTGATGTATTTTATATGTTGTGATGTAAGTTTACTATGATAATTAAACTATACCTACATTTATTTCAGTGTGGTGGTCAGTTCGTTCCCATAATATCTATATAATCATTGTTATAGTTGTTCCCACGTCTGTGTGTCTAACTGTCGTCACTTGTATGTGCGGGCACGAGAGTGGATAGATATATATTAATATACCTATTTTTTTATAGACTGTCTGACTCCTTTGGATCTGTTGTAGAAGATATGCAGAAGGAGAGAGAGAGATTCTCGATTTCCGGGACAGCCTCTATAAATTTCTACCATCTCACTCGTGGAACTCTATTTCTATTATCACATCTCACTGTGGCTATCATTCATTCTAACCTATTCAGAAGGGACCAACCCAAGTCTTAATTTCCCTATCAAAAATCTACGACAGAATGGTGGCTCGTTTTTCCGGGAATTGAACACTAGTCCTGAGCAAATACGAATATCAGCTCGTTTGCAGGATTAATTTTCTTTATTCTGATATAGAGTAAGAGTGTGATGTCTTGTGAGTTTGGTATCTTTTAAAAAATTTATCCCCTAGACGTAACGATCTGTTTATGGGCGTGCTGACCACACAATTAATAATTGTTTTTCCACAGCATTTTTGAATATTATACATTTAGTTACAGGTTGATTTTGTCGGAATATATGTTGATTACTGATTTTGTAATACTAAACGCTGGTAAAGTTTGTGAGTGTGTAACATTCACAGGGTTCTGAAGCAGGAAGGTGTTTGAACTAAGTTAAGGAGTGCGTTTCGGACTATTTGTCCAGATTAATTGCCTCCCTTACCCTAACTGTCTTCAGGGGTGAACTTGATAGTGGATTTAAAATTAAGGGGATTTTTTTTTTCCTTAAACAAATTTTTGCTATAATTATTTTGTTTCCACTGTAGCAACTTATTTTTCAGGGAGTAATCTTTACTACCATTTATTTGGCGTAGTCGTCTGCATTAGGTGCTTTATTGCCGATTAATAGCAGCGATAGTTAGATAATATATTTTGGAGGAGGTATCCCAGGCTAAAGTATATCATCTTTTTGTTTGGTATTTTCTCGTAAGTGGTAGGAACCTGTGTATCCTTTCTTCTTTTCTTTCTCGAACTAAATCTCAGCCACTGAGTTACTATGGCCGAAAAAGCGAAACTTAGAGACAGATGCTCAGACAGGAAGCAATGGAAGAGGGACTGGACGGCGACGAAGCGAAAGCTTTTGTCAGAGACGAACTTGAGAGATATGACGCGGAGAAGAAAGAAGCGGAAGCTAGGAGGAAGGAAGAAGCAGCCGAAGCTTTAGAACAGTAGAAAATTGGGGCAGAAATGGAAACTCGCAGGGCACAACATGAGGAAAGAGAGAAGGAGAGACAGCGTGAGGAAAGAGAGGAGAGACAGCATGAGGAAAGAGAGAAGGAGAGACAACAGGAGGAAAGAGAGAAGGAGAGACAGCACGAGTTAGCACTTAAGGCTCTTGAAGTCAATAGTCGTGGGGCTGCCTCTACCTCCAGCAATGGAGAGTCTTCTAATTCTTCCTTAACTGATCCTTCTAACACTCAATCTACTCATCTCACTGCTATGTCTTTTGCGCTAGAATCTTTCCCCTGTCTTAATGAGAAGATTGACACGTATCTAGAAAAATTTGAGAAAATTGCAACTCTGTACGGTTTAGAGAGGTCGCGTTGGAATATGAAGCTTTCTCAGGCTTTGAAAAGTTCTGCTTACGATGTGTATACAAAACTGGAAAGCAGCCAACAAGACAACTATGATGTGTTGAAGAAAGCGTTACTGGAGCGCTTTGAAATGAATGCTCGAAAATTTTTGCAACTGTTTCGCAACAGCAGGAAAGAGAGCTCTGAAACGTTTCAGCAGTTCTCGACCCGTTTGAAGGGATACTTGACAAAGTGCCTTGAGCTTTCACAGCTCCCCTCTACCTATGAAGGTCTTGAGGAATTTGTTATAACAGAACAAATAAAGAACATTTTGTCTGCAGATACCCGGAGATTTCTAGCTGAGTAGGGTGCAGAAAAGCTTGAAGACATCTTACAAAAGACTGAGCGATATCACAATGCGCTGGCTGAACTACCGGCCTCAAAACGTAAACCGACAGAAGAGCATTTTCGAAAAAATAATCTAGACCAATCTTCTCATGCTTCTCATTCTTCAAATCAGAATAACCACAGAGAAACTGGACCTCAAAACCCCCCTCCTGAAAAATCCAAGTTCTACAAAAACAAGTACCCCAACCACAGTAAACAGTCTGATCAACCCGACCGCCCTACATGGCAGCGCAGCCAGAAAGGACAAGGTGGCAAAGGGAGAACCCCTGAGCACGGGATTAATGATCAGAGTGAGCACACCGAGCCTAAACGCATCGGATGCTTACTAACAGTCTCGCAAGGCGGAATTATTGACAGTGATTCCCAACCTGTTGGGGATACACCCTCAACGCGAGGTACTGTTACATTGAACGGTTCTCAAACTTCTTGTTTATTTGACACGGGGCTTTCGTATGATTGCATTGTTGCCAGAAACCTGGTTAAACCCGGTCAAGAGACAGGAGAGACCGTCCAACTTTGTGGAGTTCGTAAGAGTGATGCACCTACAGCGCTTCCCATCGCATTGGTGAATTCCACTCTGATTTTGTCAGAGGCGTGATCAAAGCGGCTGTTATGGATGACCCCATCTACCCAGTCATACTTGGCGGTAGATACTGTGTATTGGGAAACCGGAAGAGCCGATTGTGGCAGCAGTAACTACAAGAGGGCAAACCAAGAAGGAACGGGAGCCTGCGCCTAATTTGTTACCTATGGAACTTAAAGAAGTGCAACAAAAGGACCCTACTTTGGCACCCTGCTTTAGGAAACTGCCCATGGCTAAGGAACCCAGACAGCACGGGGACATTTTTTCTAAGGAGGGCGTACTTTCTCGCAGAATGGGCAAGCCTGACCAAGGTTACAATCAGCACCTAGTACCGAAACAGTACAGAAGCCAAATCCTAGAAATGGGGCACTCTCTTTCCTTCAGCGGACATATGGGACAGAACGCCACAAACCAACGGATAACCACTCATTATTGGTGGCCAGGAGTAAACACTGATATTATCAGGTATGTCAAATCCTGTGCCCAGTGCCAACGTGTACCACCCAAGCAACGGACACCCCCAGTCTCGTTGGGTGAAATGCCAATAGTGGGAACACTATTCGAACGGGTTGTGATCGACATTTTAGAACCCTTTGAAAGGACTAAAAGAAGGAACAGGTTCATCCTGACCTTAGTCGACACATGCACTTTATGGGCAGAAGCTATACCGCTAACATGCGCAGATGCCAAGCATGTCGCAGAAGCCCTCGTGCAGATTTTCATTCGGTTGGGATTTCCTCAGCAAGTGTTGACGGATAACAGATCCCCATACCGAAAACTGTTGATGGATGAGATCGTTAAGATCTTGAGGACCCAACACATCTACACAAAGCCATATACTCCGGCCGGAAATGGGCTCGTGGAACGTGTTAACGGAAACCTCAACATGATGCTAAGTAAACTGGCACAAGTGAAACCTGACGATTGGGATCTTTGTATTCCTGCAGCTTTATTTGGCTACAGAGAATCTCCTCATACATCCACAGGATTTCCGCCAGCTACGCTTTTATTCGGCAGACCCATTAAGAGCCCGCTTGAAGCCTTACTTTGGTCGCTGACAGACCAGAAGGCTGATGAGACAGTTGTCTCAGCAAGTAAATATGTGTCGGAGTTAAAGGAAAGGTTGAAACTAGGATGGGACCTAGCAACGACTTACTTTAAGCTAGCACGCACAAAGCACGCTAACCGATACAGGAAAGTCGCGAAAGAGAGAGAACTGGAAGCAGGAGAGAAAGTTTTGGTGTTACTCCCTACCGGAAACAACCAACTGAGGATCGGATGGCAAGAGCCGTTTACCGTCCTGAAAAAGATTTCTAAGGCTAACTACCAGATCTCTATTCAAGGAAAGGAAAATGTTTTCCACTTAAATCTGCTAAAGAAATTCGTGGAAAGACCAGTACCAACCTCTGACCATCTCCTGACGATCGCCAAAACTGACGAAGATGACGATAGTGGCAGAGATATTCCACTGCAATCACACGAAATCTTTCAAAAATGTCAGAAGCGGCGACGCTCTTTCAAGCGCGCATGGGAGACATTCCAGAGAAAGGAAACTTTGGGAGTAGACTTGAGTAGGAATTGGAGAGAGATGGAGGGGGGAGATGAGATGGAAGGGGATAGACACCCTGAAGCTACGGATATAGGAAATTTATTTCCATAACGTAGACATGGAGTGATTCCATATCTTAATGGGGGGACGTTCTGTCACAGAGAGTTTATTGATCATAAATTGCCTATATCCTCTTCTTTTTCTGTCACCCGTATCCTCTATTTTATTATCACTCTTTACCTTTTTCCTGTATTTTTCGCATCCATTCGTTTGCGAAAAATATTTTCTTCCCCATTCTCAACTTTACCGTTTTCTTTCTCATACTGGTAAACGCATTTATGACATAACGTGTCAGAGAGAGAGCGTTAAAATGCATTCTATTGCATTAGGTGTCAGTGGACGAAACTGTGAATATATTCGTCTGGCCAGACATAGGAGCAGACATATGTCTACAGCATTCCCTGCACCAGACAAAATACACTATGAATATTCGCTTTCGCCAGACCTATAGGCGACAAAGTTGTCTGCATTTTCACCTGCCACAACGAGTTGCATCGGCTGAGTGCTGAGTGAGGCGCGATAGCCGACATCTCCTCTGCGCAGTTTGAGACATTTGTCTGGGAATCCCAGCTGACAAGGCACTCACTGTTGGCCTGGTCAGCGTGAGGTGTGAAAACGCACGAGTGTCAGTTCATGGTAGTCTTCTAGTTGATGTAAGGTGTTTTAGACGGAAAGGGGAGATTATTTCGTTTGGCGAAATAACGTTGGGACCCTTTGTCTGGAAATAGATATAACCAGAATGTTAAACTTTATTTTCATTCAGTCCTCAAAATTCGCAGTAGACAGGTTGTTCGCGAATAGAATAAGCTGTATAGCGAAGCCCTAGTTTGTTCGGAAATTTACCGAACTCTAGACTTCAAATAAATATATCAGCGTATAATTCTAAAGTGTGCGATTACCTGTAGTTCTGTGTGTTGAGTGAATACTGTGGTAACCCAAACTTTGCCGGCGTTTTGTACAGAGACATACCTAATAAATGCTTATACTGGGCCTTTGAGCCAGTGCATATTTCTACACTAACTCTAATGTACATGCTGCCTTGTGGCGAGAAAAATTACAGAAATCTAAAACATTAACTTTTCCGACATTGTTGACAAGTGTGTGGTGAACCAAGATTATTTGTTGAGAGAAGTTGTCCACCGGTCATCTTCCTAATTAAGGGAAACCTCGTGTTCTGACATTGTGTGCTCGTTTAAGCCTAATTCTTACCTCGTGAATCAAGTGACACTAACTTTAGTCTGAAATAACTATCGCATGAAGCAGACGCTCCCCGGATTCATTTTGATGAAACCAACAAACAAATCTGCAGAGCTGGGATCCGCTTCATTTAACGACAGAAACAGATAAAAAGTGTGTGAGTGTCCCAAAGTTTGCGCCAGACGGCGAACCACAGCACGATTGTAAGTATATCAGGGCCCTGATGAAAGAACCGAGTGAAAGTAGACTGAAGGATGTTCTTTGTTTGAGTCACCCACGTTGTAACTTCCTTTATGCAAGTTATTGCTAACAATATGTACCCTTAGAATAAAGCAGAGTATCAAGTCTGTCCATACCTTAAAAGGGGGAAACCATAGACTCAATCATATGTATCTGTAACTCTTTGGGGTTATCACTTTCTTCTAACGGGACTGTGAGCTATATATCCAGGGGAGGACCATACAAACGGGTCTATCACTATTGTAGCATTCCTTGATTCTTATGACTATTTGTATATGCTTTTGATGTATTTTATATGTTGTGATGTAAGTTTACTATGATAATTAAACTATACCTACATTTATTTCAGTGTGGTGGTCAGTTCGTTCCCATAATATCTATATAATCATTGTTATAGTTGTTCCCACGTCTGTGTGTCTAACTGTCGTCACTTGTATGTGCGGGCACGAGAGTGGATAGATATATATTAATATACCTATTTTTTTATAGACTGTCTGACACCTTTGGATCTGTTGTAGAAGATAGGCGGAAAGAGAGAGAGAGATTCTCGATTTCCGGGACAGCCTCTATAAATGTCTACCATCTCACTCGTGGAACTCTATTTCTATTATCACATCACATGTGGCTATCACTCATTCTAACCTATTCAGAAGGGACCAACCCAAGTCTTAATTTCCCTATAAAAAATCAACGACAGTGATCGAAAATCACGTGTTTTGAATGGAGTGGTGAGTTGTTTGACAGCTTCGAAAATAGTCGTCGTTGCAAATCGACGCTGTAGATAAAATCAGTTCGCTCCCAGACGTGATAGAGTTAGCTTCTAGGTGTAGTAGCGAGTAGAAGTTGCATCGGGTGATAAGCCAATGTATACTGGTTGCTTCTGTGGAGGCAGAAAAACTGTACTATCGCCTGGTCGTCTATCTCGATATTTGCCACGTTTGTGTATGACAGTTTTATTTATTCTGAGGACGAGATGTCAATGTTTCCAAGTGAGAGAAATGTGCATATTTCGAGATACCAGGTATGCAGAGGTTACACAAAACCTGTCGATGAACTTTTAGGTAAATGAGAAGAAAAGTAGACAGCCGATAGTCTTGAATTTAGAAGATAGGCTTGGGAAATTTACATCCCTGGCGGTGAGGCCAGTTTTATTAAGATACACCAAGGCAGAAACATAAGAAAATGTCAGAGCATAAGAGAAACGAGTGTTTACATATGAAGAGTTAGATGGCCGAGCAAATTATGGCAACAGTGGTTCTCAAAGTGTGGTCCCAATAGCCACTAGAGAGAGTTATGATAAATGAAGCAGCGAGAGAGAGAATGACACTGAAATATTACCTTCTGAATCTTGTTGTACAAGTCTGCCAACCTCAGGTGGAAGGTTGGGCATATTATTTTACAGATTTTGTCAAGAGCCAGCAGTTGACCTATTTTCCGATGGCTTATGTAAATAAAGTTCTACGTTTAATAGGAAGCCTGCTGTCATCGTAACTCATTTATCAACTGTTGTTCTGAGTAACGTTGTCGTCTGAAAGAAATAATTTTCTTACCATACAACAAGCAACCTACTGTTAGGGCAGAGATACGAACCTATACGATCAACGAAATAGAAGTAGGATATAATAGACTAACCTGTTCATCAACGGCCACAGTTACATTAAATGCAAAACGTTCAGTTCGTGTAGATCCTAGCGATTTCTGACAGACAAAGAAAGATAAGGTAAGATGTCGTAAGTGGCGAGTAATATAATCTTGAATAAGAGGCTGGCAACCTCGTCACCCAACACTCATTCTACAGAAACCACCTCTGCGGGAGTTCGTGATTGTGTTTGTGCAGACTTCATACAGCAAGGTCAGGTGCAGTGGATGCCCCATCCTCCATAATTAGCGAAGGGAAAAATGAAATAAAAATTAATTTTAGCTTATTCATTATGAGAGTATCCGCGCCCATTGTGTTGACAACAATCCCATCAGTCCTTTTCTTGAAGTAAATGTTACAATCAGGTCTACAGGGTGGTCCAAAAGTCTCAATTTTAAAGAAAAATCATCACTTCTTTAACAAACTGTCACTTTAGGTGGTCCAAAAGTCTCAATTTTTAAGAAAAATCATCTTTTTATTTAACAAACTGTCACTTTATTCACAAAATATGCTCTACATGGTTGACAATACTTTGAAAACACATAAAAAAGAAAAAGAGAAGAGTTATTCCATACGTATGGAGATTTTTCGACCACCCTGTATTAGCAATTTTGTTCACACTTCTGCAAGAATTGAGCTGTTTTATCCACATAATGCGTTTTTACCGTATTAAATTAATAAGCCATTAAAATACTGTGACCGTTGAGCCAGAAGGATGTAATTTTAGACTGGGTAATTAATTTATGATCTGGTCTACGGTGTATATTTGCGCTCATGTGGCATTCTCACACTGGAGTGGGCAATCTAAATGAAACACACCGTTGCCATCTTTGAAACGTGTGAGACACAGAAGATGTAATGGGAGACAGCCCTCGGTTGTTAGACATCCTGGCGCTGTCTGATAACACATCTTGTTGAGCATAAAACCGTAAGAAGTGTGGCTCGGGCAACAGATATCGTGGGAGTGTTACTACTAGTGGGCGGACCTTGAGTTGTAGACGATTAGGAAGATAATCTTTACTAACATGCGATCTCATGTCATCCAAACTGAGCATATGACTCCTGATTTGCTCCTTAGAGAGATGGGCGGAGCTTTGCCTAACATTTTGACGTGGCTATCATGTGGTACAGGAGTGGATATGTAGATTTAAACTGAAACAGTGAGAGAGTCGAGTCAGCATTCGACTTCCGACTTCTGAAGCGGACAGACGTATTTTCGCCCGCTCGTTCCACATCCAGTGAAAGTTTTCAGTACGCTACACAAGACGAATTTCAGATAAGTTTTTTCTCTTCTAACACATTTAAACTAAATATTATTAATCACCTCTAGTATTGGTTAATTGCTTTTAACGTTAGTTAATAATTGATAGGAGTATTGGTTTAAATAAAAATATTATTGAAATAGAATAAATAATTACAGGTAGGCCAACCATCGACAGCAGACTGGTGAGAGCAGGGCTGAGAGGGAGGTTCACCGGCACCACAATTATACAATGCTACGCACCAGCAGACGACAGCAATGGGGGGATCGGGGACGAGTTCTATCGACGGGTACAAAAATAGATGGAAACTACACCCAGGTACGATCTCATTATAGTAGTGGGAGACCTAAATGCGAAAGTGGGAGCACACAATAATTATAACGAAATAGTGGTGGGGAGGGGGGGGGGGTGCTGCGGTGAAACAGCAAATGAGAGTGGGGACAAATTAATAAGCTTCTGCAGTATTAACAACCTGGTCATTGGAGGAACACTTTTTCCACACAGGGAGGTGCACAAGTTGACATGGGAATCGCCAGACGGACAAGACAGAAACCGGATGGATCACATGGTGATCAATGGCGGATGGAGACATGCACTTCGGGACGTGAGGGTGGGGGAGGCGCGGATGTGGGAAGTGATCATCACCTGGTGGTGGCGGGTCTGAAGGTGGGGCTCAGAGCTGCTGGACCGGCTGCAGTCGGACAGAAAAGATACAACATCACGAAACTGAAGGATCCCCTCACCAGAAAAGCTTTCGTGGTCGACGTAAAGAGAAGATATGAGATTATCAAAAGCCAGGAAAGAACAGAGACTGATGGTGTGACCGGAGATTCAGCGCCATCTCGACAATGTACGGGCAGAGCGGCGGGTCGTGCTTGGGATTCTGGGAGGGAGAGAGAGCCAAGACTGGATGGCACCAGATACGCTAAACACCGTGGCGAAGAGAAAGGAGGTGAAAGGAGAGAAAACAGAAGCTAAGTCTCCCAGGTTAAAGGCAATAAATAGTGAACAGTGCAGTCGGCTGGACAGGGAAGTTGAGCGTCAAACCCGTGGTAAAGGGAGGACATTTCTGGATGACCTTGCGTGACAGGCGGGGGGCCGCAGCGATGGGAGGTGAAAAAAGCACGGTATACAGGGTGACTAAAATCGTCAGTGGAAAACGGGGTGCAAACAATATTACATTAGTAAGAGATAAGCACGGAAATCTCATCACGACAGCAGAGGGACAGGAAACAAAATGGGCAGAGCATTTCAGAGAAACTCTGAATAAGGAACCACCAGAGACACAATTGAATGTTCCTGAGGCTGAGGGTGATCTAGATGTTAATACAGACATTCCACGAAAAGAATAAATCATCACAGCAGTCAAAGGGTTGGGGAATGGAAGAGCTCCTGGTCATGATAACTTAGATGCAGAGCTATTTAAGACAGACCCAGAGCTGGCAGCAGAGCTATTGGAACCACTGTTTGCACGGGTCTGGAGGGCGGGGACGGCACCAACAGAGTGGAGAAAATGAATGGTTGTCAAATTGCCCAAGAAGGGAGATCTTGCAGACTGCAATAGTTGGAGAGGAGTGACTCTTCTCTCAGTTTCCAGCGAAATACTAGGCAGGATAATTATACAGAGAATCTCAAAGGGGTGGACCGCAGACTGAGGAAAGAACAAGCAGGATTTAGAGGGAACGGAGGATGTGTGGATCATATATTTACCCTCAGGAACGTTTTAGAGCGTGCTCAGAATGGCAAAGACAGCTGTACATTAATTTCGTTGATTTTGAGGGGGCTTTTGGCGGTATACATAGGGATAGTTTATGGAAAGTACTGAGGGCTTGTGGAATTCCAAGCTGCATAGTGTCAATTATAAAAAGCCTTTATGCCAACGTTACGTGTAGCATTGGGCAGAGCAACCTGGCCTTTGAAGTGAAGACGGGAGTGCGACGGGGATGCCCCTTGTCAACCACTCTATTTTTAACAGTCATAGACTGGGTGGTGCGCCATGCAACGGAGGGCAGTCCAAGAGGAATAAGATGGACTACATTTTCTACATTGGAAGATCTGGAATATGCAAATGACATTGCACTGCTGGCACTTTCGCATCAACACTTCCAGGAAAAAACGGATGGACTTAATAAGTATAGCCAGCGGGTGGGCTTGAACATCAGCCTAAAGAAGACAGAGGTCGTGACGCTCAATGTGAGCAACCCTGAGCCCATGCCAGTAGGGAATCAGCAACTGGAACAGACAGATGCCTTCACATACCTGGGATGCATGGTGACACCAGACGGCGGAGCAAGCGGAGACATCAGCGGCAGGGTGAACGGAGCAAGAGCGGCCTTTTTTGGTCTAGGCGGCATCTGGAGGTCCTCTCAGTAAGCACAAGCACACCATTAGGATTATATCAGAGCTGTGTGCTTTCTGTGCTTCTCAATGGCGCGGAGAGCTGGAGAGTTACAGAGAAGGAAATGTCGAAATTGTCCTCTTTTCACACAACATGCCTAAGAAAAATTATCCGAATCTTTTGGCCGAATACCATCACCAACCAAGATCTGCTTACTCGGAGCAAGCAAGAGGACGTGCACACCATCATAGCTGGCAGACGCTGGAGCTGGGTTGGCCATGTTCTCAGAGGAGACCCCGGTGCCATCACAGGAGCAGCTATGCTGTGGACCCCTGAAGGAAAACGAAAGAGAGGCGCCTAAAGGAAACAAAAACCCAGAGAAAAAGAGTTAAAATCACTCAAATAGGAAGGACAGAAGCCACCCCGAGAGCCCTCCCCGATGACAAAATCATGGTTATCTTAGAAAAAATAAGACGAAAATCTATTAACAGATTACAAAAAACAAGCAATGGTGTAGTACTCTGCGTGAACAGCACAGAAAAAGCCAAGGTCCTAATAAATGAGCTGAAAGAAAACTCTAAAAAAGTGCAACTCCAACTTAAAATAAATATACAAATGGAGCTGATCAAAGAGATTAGAAAAGTCGTTATCAAGGACATCGATACAAACTTAACAGAAAAAGATATCCACACAAACATAGTGAAAGAAAACCCAGAAACTAAGATAGAAAAGGTAGAACGAATTAAAACTAAGCAGCAAAAGAATACATCAGTGGTAGTGTTGAGTGTACAGGGTACAGAAATACCCAAGGACGTCAAAATCAGCAAGAGAACCAAGAAGACTAAAATATTCATACCACCAATCATCCAGTGCACAAATTGTCAAGGCTTTAGTCACACGCAGCATGCTTGTAAAAGAGCAACAAGATGTAGTTTCTGTACGGGAGCATGTAGTTTCTGTACGGGAGCACACAAACACGGAGACTGCACAATGGCTAAAGAGGACAAAGATTACAAACAAGAAAATAAAAACAGAAGATGTACAAACTGCCAGTGTAACCACAGTGCCAGGTACCAGGGGTACCCAGTCTTCCAAGAGACAAAATACATACTTAAAGAAGCTCTAGAAACAAACACACCAATCTGGAAAGTGAAATAAAAACCGAAAGCAAACAGCCACCTTCAAAACTTCCAAGAAAATAACATCAAGAAACAAATAAAACAAATAACCACTGAAGTAAAAAACATAAAGGAGAAAATACAGAAAGAAGGTGAAAGTAAAACACGCATAAGCAACAGCGAAGAAGAAAACAACACAGAAGAGACAGAACATATCCTCACCCAAGCCAGGCAGGTATTGGAAGAAATTAAAATAGCACTACAGGCAATAGAAAGAGACCTCAAGAAAATAACAGAAATAAAAGAGTGTAAAGAAGAAATCCTAAGGAAAATTGAGATTGAAAGAGCACTTTTAACAGAAGAAAAAAGGCAAGAGTCCGAAAAATTGAAAAAGCAGGAAAACAAAGAAAATATGGAAGAAAAAATTAAGGAAACAGTTGAACTACTCCTTCCATACCTAGTAGAAAGAGTGCGGAGTAAAATGGTTACTTGGAATGAGGAGTTTATAGAGAACAAGAGAGATGGTGGGCAAAACAAAACAAAAAGTACATAGAGAAACTAACAAACAACAAAATTTAAAAACAAAAAACATAACTATGATAACCATATAAGATGGAGACAAGAGACCATAGAGCTATAAAAGTAGTTCAGTGGAACTGCAGGGGTGCCAGGAAGAACCTGATGTCTATTGTGGGGCAATATAAGGCATCAAAACCCATATTTGCAATACAAGAAACCCTCCTAAGCCCCCAACAAAAACTGAACTATCAAGGATATACAGCGTGTCCGGCAGAATCACTACCAATAACAAATGTCAATATCTCCTCATCCATGTAAGTTATAATTATATTTTTATGGTTACCTCGTATAGAAACCATCACATTTTTATAATTGTAGGATATGGGGAAATGAAAAGCCACATGTCGTAATGGAGCATGAGCGAGACAGCCCTAAACTTAACGTGTGGTGTGCCTTAACCTCGAATTATGTGATCGGGCCATTTTTCTTCTCCGAAGCCACAGTCAGAGGAGCAACATACCTAAACATGCTGCAAAATTTTGCAGTTCCTAGGATACCAGAAGGATTCATATTCCAGCAAGATGGAGCACCTCCACACTATGCCAATAAAGTAAGAAACTACCTTCATCAACAATTTCCAGACAGATGGATTGGAAGATTAGGTCCCATTGATTGGCCACCAAGGTCACCAGATTTGACCCCCTTAGATACGTAAAAACGTTGTCTATCAAACTCCGGTGCAGGGACTGGATAATCTTCGGCAGCGAATAATTGACGCTTGTGCATCCGTCACACCTCAGATGCTGCAAAACACGTGGAGAGAGATAGAATACCGTGTTGACATTCTTCGAGCCACTAAAGGCGCTCATGTGGAGATCTACTGAAACTTGGTGAGTTGCTACTGAAACTTAATGAGTTTGCCTAACAGAAAATCAAAATCTTGTCGGTCTGCTATTATTAGTATAAGAAATATTGACATTTGTTATTGGTAGTGATTCTGCCGGACACACTGTATAACACTTAGAAATGATAGACCGAAGGGAAGAGAAGGAGGCGTGGCCTTTTTAATACATGAAGACTACAACATATTAAATTGGGAACAATTCAACACAGAAAATATTGAAGGAATAAGTGTAACAGTAGACAGTGAGCCAGATAACTTAAAAATAATAAACATTTATAGCCCCAAGGGTAATATAACCGATAGGGACATTGCCACTATTAACACACAAACAGACCAAAGAAAATTATTGGTAGGTGACTTTAATGCACACCATGAGGCATGGGGTAACAACAGTAATGATCCAGCAGGAAAAAGACTGTTGGACTACATTGAAAGTGCTGAGCTAATCATACTAAATGATGGCTCAGTGACAAGGGTTAACCCATGCAACAATGGAGGAGATACAGCAATAGACATAAGTATTATAACACCAAACCTAGCCTCTGCTAAATGGGAAGTACTGAATGACTCCAGCTCAGACCACTTACCCATAGAAATAAACCTAAACGACAAATACAGAACTAGTCCAAGAAGCTCCAAACCTACAATCAACCTCAAAAAAGCAAACTATGAGTCCTTTCAATTGGAGCTAAGTAAACTAAGCATAGAACAAATGAATCTAACAGTATAGATATATTTGCAGAAAAACTAACAAATGAGATCTTAAAAACAGCAATAAAATATATACCAAACATAAATAGGCGAAAACACTGCTAGAAAAATTAAAAGAAGAAAATATGGACACCACACAGGATGCTAATTATTTAAAATAGGTACCAAATACAACTCTAAGGGTAATTGCATCCCTCTACAACAAAATCTGGCACACGGGAAAAATACCATGTTCATGGAAGACAGCAGTAGTCATCCCCATACTAAAGCCAGATAAGGAAACACATGATGTCAGCTCATACAGGCCAATATCGTTAACATCGCATCTAGGAAAAATTATAGAAACAATAGTCAACAGCAGACTAAAATTTAATCTAGAAAAGCATAATTTGTACAGTCCAACCCAGGCAGGCTTTAGAAGCCAACATAGTACAATAGAGCAACTGTTGAGGCTGGAACATGCTGTTAAAACAGGCTTCAAAGGGAATGAAAAGACAGTAGCAATATTCCTTGATGTAGCAAGAGCATATGATGAGTGTTGGAGGGAGGGTTAAAAAAAAATAAATCAGGAAATTAGGTATAGTAGGCAGAACTTACAATTATTTAGAAAACTTCCTGCAGGATAGATACTTCACGGTACAAATAAACAATGATAGATCTGAGGTGTACGAACAACAGAATTGAATCCCCCAGGGATCAGTAATATCACCATCTATTTTTACGATTATGGTCAACGACCTAGGCTACGAGTTTAAAGACTTAAAAAACAGCCTATCTCAGTTTGCAGATGACGCTGCGATATGGAGAACTGGAAGAAATCTCCCATTCCTCTATAAAACAGTACAAAAACAAATAGATAAAGTATCTGACTGGATGAACAAGTGGGGATTTAATCTAAATGTTAAAAAAACCATAGGAATGATCTTCAGTAGAGGGCGTGTAATTAAAAATAATATAATTGACATAAGCATTAATGAGCAAAAAGTATGCACAGCAAAATCAACTAGATTTCTTGGTATGGTATTAGACCAGCAACTAAACTGGAACAAACACATAGACCTATTAGTGCAAAGCAGTAGGGGACCTATTAACATGCTAAGATATACGAAAGGAAGTGGTTGGGGAACCTGCAATAAGACAGTGTTAACCTTCTATAAATCATTTATTAGGGGCAAACTTGACTATGCCAGTGTTGTCTATGCATCAGCCGCCCCGAGCAATAAGAAAAAACTAGACACAGTCCAAAACCAGGCACTGTCAATAATAGCAGGTGCCTCAAAGGAAACATCAGCAGAGGCATTAGAAGTAGCGCTAGGCATTATACCCCTGGAGCTAAGGAGAAAAGAACTGAGATTCAGCTACTGGGCAAGAGTGGCAAAAGATCCAACTCACCCAGCACACAAAACCTTTGATAGGGGTAACCAGTACATAGGCCACATTCCATTAAACCATAATAGATACCCGTCAGGGTGGAAAACAATGGATGAAGTGGATCAACACCCAAACCTATTAAATATGATAAACAGTAGTGTTCAGTATAAAGCAAAGATCCACCATGGGAATTAAAAGTGCCAGAAACTGACTCCCACTTATCAAAGATCATAAGCAAATCTAACGACATAATCTCAGCAAAACGTAAAGCACTAGAGTACATAGAACGGTATATAAATAATAGCCTAACTATATATACAGATGGGTCAAAAGATGAAGAAGGACAATTAGGAGCAGGAATAGCAAAACCAAAATTAAAAATTTAAAAAAGATACAAAGTAACAGGTAATACATCCATCTTTACAGCAGAATTAGTGGCAATCCTAAAAGCTTTAGAAATAGCTGCAGAAAACCCACCAAATAAAGTAACCATTCTCACAGATTTCCTTTCATCAGTATTAGCTATCAGAAACAGAACGAACGAACGAACGAACTTTATTTTCAAAGGGTTAAGAATTGGGCACGCAGGCCCGTCTGACATTCTGCCCTTCCTTTCTCTCTCATCATGTATACTAACTAATATCCTTTCATCCTCACATTTACTTTAAGCATTATTAAGGCATTTATCATTATAAAAGTAATATTACATTTGCAATAATCATCATAATTAAAATGTTTTTAAAATAAAAATAATAAAAAACCAAAAAAAAATTAATAATAATAATGAATTTGAAAAAAAATAATAATAATAATAAAACAACAAAAAAACAATAACAACAAGACATAAGAATCGAATTCTTCGTACTGTAAATTAGTGATTTGAGACATATTCAGAGGTATGTTATAAGAACTTGTAAAATGTTCATACGGTGTTCAACTGAATGACTCAGGGACTTTTTTTTTTTTTTAGGTTCATCAAGATGAGGTAAACAGTTACTTTCCTCGCTGTCTTTGCGTCCCAAACTCAAGACCAGAATCAGACAAGGTCGATAGTTAGATATACATATATGAAAGCAATTAATTTGCCAAGGGTTGAAAATCGGACACAGTCCCCTCTTGCATTCTTCCTTCCTCTTGCCCATTGTTTATTACTGTTACTCAAACATTCTCCATCGTACTGAAAGTATTAATTTAAGGGCAGTGCAACATTACAAGGAAGTATAACAGCATACATTAACAGTACCTGATCATAAAATTAAGAATATAAGTTATTAAGAATATAATATTAAGGATAAGTATATTGTAATGAAAACTAGATCATCAGAGCCTCCATACAGTATATTAGATAAAAGATTACAGAAATGAATGTAGCAGGCCAGATATTATAGAGGAAATGCTACAGGTTAATACATATCTGCACACTACAGGATGCAGTGCAACACTAACATGGATACCATCACATGTGGGGATAGCAGGAAATGAGCTTGCAGACAAAGAAGCCAAAGGGGGAAGAACTAGCTATAAAAAAATTGAAGTAGGCTTAGGGAAGTTTGAAATTAAGAGCTTAATTGCTCAAGCAATAACTAAAGAGTGGATAATAGCATGGGAACCAAAGTAAAATAGCAAGACACTCATATAAATCCTAAAAAACAAAAGCAAAAAATGTCAAATAAAAGATGAACTAAAAATACACATTAATAAAATAATTGCTGAGGCTCAAGCTTGGAACTGGATATTTCATGATTGAGGAACCCACATGTGAAGAGTGTCAAGAACCAAACACAATTAGACACTTTCTGGTGGACTACAAAACATATGACCAGCAGAGGCAAAACATTAAGACATACTGTAGTAACCACAAGGTAGAAATGAGTGTAGAAAATCTCATAGGCGCAAAGACCCCTTCAGAAGTGCAAAAATTAATAAAACACTATATTACAAAAACTAAAGCTAACATACAAAAAATAAATAAGGATCCAAACCAGTAGTCCACACTGGTGAAAGATTCCCCCCAGATACATACAGATTAACCAAATAAACCGTCCAGTAAAAATTAAAAACATACCAGCTTATAAAATATCATATTTTGGAAAAAAAAAGCCATTTTTAACTTTAACTACAAAAGGAAAAATACCTACTAGAGATAATATAGTATAAAATAAATACAAACAAAAACATATTACAATAAAGTGAATGTGGTGAAGTGGGATGTTATAAATATTTATAGGGGACTTAGTGTACTGACTGAGATCAGCTGTGAAGGTATCTATATCTATTAAGAGTAGTGTATTATAGATAACCTTACTTGCTACCACATATCTATATATCTCAGTCAGAATTATTCTGGAATAGTGTGATGACTACGTTATGTGTCTAGGGTATGTGTATGATGAAGTGTAAGTCACAACAACAGACAGATAAACAATTTAATTTAATCCACTACTCTTGACAACACTGTGACACTCACATACATATAACACTCTATGAGAATATCTTAAGGAGTCACTGATAACTTTTCAAATAACAATATGTATTCATGGTTATCATAAAGGTATATGTGTCCTGATTCAAATACAAAGGAACCAGGAATCACAATCAATTTTAATTACAAGTATATGTACAGACTTTATCAATATGAATATTGTAGTGACATATATTATTAAAAATATCCTATGTGTGTCAGTTGTGTAGTAGTAATATGAGGTAATACTGGTTTTGTTTTTGTTCAAGCTCTGTTGGTATTTGTCATCATGACTTCAATAGTTTGTCTTTTGGGACTATTATTGGAGATGTTCTCAGTTCCTGATATTAAGACAATTAAATTCCCCTCTGAATGTTATTTTTACAAAGTCATTTCAAGATGAGGGGACATAATGTTGAGCTCAGCTGGCCAAATCAGCTTATCTTGCGTGATGGCGGCAGGGAGGGACTCCTCTGCTCGAATTCTCCTCTGGGCTCTGGAGACACCTCACTGAAAGCTAAATGGACCAAGGAGTATGCTGTCCGACTCTGGATTCAGCAAAGCTCTGACCAGGTGCTGCTCAGTACCATCAAGACCACGGTCCCTGTAAACAAGAAGGATGTACCTTCTACTTCATAACTAATTGATACTCTAGTTCTACACTGAGCACAATACAACACAAACATTGAGTTCAGAGCGTTAGGCCAACTGTCAGCTTCATCTGAAATACTTTATACCAGTATTTACCTCCTTAATGGTTACCACGCCTCTGCACTTCCAGCATTATTTCTGTCTAATCAATCATCCAGGTGTCAGTGTACTATTTGGCCATTCCATGCCGTTTTTACTTCCCTCCGACACCCTCTGTTCAGGCTGGAGCATTATAGGCTTTATCTCCTGTTTGCCACTGAACTACACATATATATACAGGCATAAATTAACAATTTACATTCAATTTTCATTAAAAGATACTGAATGGTTCAAGCTTACCACAATTTCATGGAAATAAACACAGATACGTTGATTAGCAATGAATTCTGGCACAATTACTGGCACAAATTCCCATCTGCTTATGTTCCAGGCTTTTATTTAACACAAATATGAGCTGGCTTCAACGCACTGTTGCTTTATCAAGATTATTTGCACTAGTGGTCTCGAACTAACGCTCCTAAGTGAGTATATCAGCGAGTCTAGCCAATGAGGCCACGTTTCGACAAGTGTTTGAAAAAATGTTACCTTTTCACGTCTCCCCTAACAACGAAAGATAGTATTTATAGCCCGACCAATCGCGGTTAGTCTTTCATTTGTTGCGCTCCAATCAATTTGGAGTTTACATGGTAGGCTAATTCTGTAACGTAAGATTTTTTTCAAACACGTTATAAAAAAATTTTATGAGCAGAAATGATTCCAGGCTGTCAGGCATCCCCACTATTTTATTTTGGGTATAATTTATTAATTCCTGGACTATTTGCGTAACGTTTTACATATTCTTTGTCAGCAAGCCCTAAGGAACCCAAATATACAAATTTAAAAGAGCTACGTGGCTGCGTTCAAAATATGTATTTTCTACCTCCTGTTTCGAAGATGTGCTGTCTGGGTACTGTTATGTTTTCAACCGTAAACCCATCTAATGTTATCTTTCCTAATAAGCGTTTTTTATGATTTTAAAACCTAACTCTGGGAAGGGTAGTGAATTTATCACTGTCCGTCCGAAAAAAAGTTAGTGCATGTAGTCTTACACGCGTGATGGCAGCATTTGTGTATCGCGCGAAGCGTGTTTAGTGTTCGGCTTTCTGCCTCTCCCTTCTCGCTATCCTTTTGTCCATCTGTCTTTTGATCTTGGTAACATAGTGTAGAAAAAGACATGAATGGAATTTAAAATTTAGGTCAACTTGCATATTTCAAGGTTTTTCTTAGAAAGGCAGCACATTTTATTGTGTGTTTGGGAAACGCGTGTATGTTGCAGAAGGCCTTTAATATCAACGTGAAACGTTACAATTTGCATACGCAGTAGAAAACAAGGGGATTTCGAGTACAGTCATTGTGACAGCACTGTTCTTTACCATTCTTCTTCCTTTATTTATTATATGTATTTATTAGGCTTTATATTTACTTGATAATTTATATATGTGGATTAGAATATTCCACGACACCTCCCCTCTTAAAACAGACATTATATGTCAGTCCTTTATTCTATATTCACATAGAGAAATTTATTATTATTTCTGGGGTTTACGGTGATTCTCATCACACGGATGGCGGCTTAAAAAATCCGCTCCCAAATTGGTTTTTCCAGATATATACTCAATGCTAAAATTATATGGAGCCAGAAGTAAAGACCATCGGAGTAACCTAGAGTTCTCATGCTTAGCCTGTGCTAGAAACGATAAAGGTTTGTGGTCTGTTTGCAACTTAAATGCCTTCCCATACAGATAAATATTGAATTTCTTTATTGCCCATATTACTGCAAGACATTCCTTTTCGCTAGTTGAGTAATTGATTTCAGCTTTATTCAACTTTCTGCTAGCATATGCCACTGGGCTTAATTCCCCATCCAATGCATCTGATTTCTGTAGTAGAGTTGCTCCTAGCCCAATATTACTGGCATCCGTCCTTACAATGAATTCTTGACTTAAGTCAGGTAATTTCAAATGGGTTTACTTGTGAGCTTTTCCTTCAATTCTTGGTAAGTCATTTCACATTGTGGTGTCCATGTAATGCGATCTGGATGTCCTTTACGTGTCAATTCAGTTAACGGTGCACATATGGAATTAAAGTTTTTGATATACTTCTGGTAGAACCCACATAATGAGACAAAGGATCTCACGTCCTTCTTGGTTTGTGGTCTCGGGGCTTTCTGTAGTTTCTCTAAATTCTTTGGGTCAGGGGTCATGTTTCCCTGATAAACTGTGTGTCCCAAAAATTCCAATTCTTTACATCCAACGCAACATTTGGTTGGTCGGGCTGTTAAATTTGCCCCCTAAGTCGATCAAACAGCATGTTCAGAGAGTCAATGTGTTCCTCAAATGTTTCTGTTGCTATAAGGATATCATCCATAAAATTTGTTATACAGGGATTATTCAGAGGATCCAATAATTTTCTCATCATTCTAGAGAAGACACTAGGCGCATTCTTCAATCCAAATGGCAATCTATTAAACTCGTAGTGTCCTTCTGAGGTACTAAAAGCTAGGTATGGTCTAACCTCAGGCTTTACTGGAATCTGATAGTATCCTTTACTCAGATCCACTTTTGAGAAATATTTAGCTTTATTTAGCCTGGCAAACAGCTGATTTGTATCCGGCAATGGATCCACCTGTCCTTCTGTAATAGCATTCAGTCTCCTGTAATCTATACAGAGTCTATGTTCTCCAGAGGGCTTCCTTAAGAGTCCAACACCGGAACTATACGAAGACTCACTGTGCGAAATAATTCCTTCCTTCAATAGATAGTCTATCTCTTCCTTCAAAGCTTTCTCCTTAGCAAACGGAATCGAATATGGTTTCATACAGACAGGTGTGGAGTCTATTAGTTTCATATCATATTCCAATAGGTTTGTATGCCCTGGTCGGTCTGTTAACACCTCTGCATGATTATTTAGAACCTGTTGCACTCTCTCTTTCTGAGTTTTTCGTTAAATGTGTACTGATTTTCACCTGTGCTGCTGTCTCACAGGGGTGTAATGGATATTCAAATGATGAAAGTGGTTCCTTTTTCATCTCCATGGCGATGGACAAGGTCAACAAGTGTGTCTCTTCCTGATGTTCTCTTTCCAAATATTTCTTCAGGAGATTCACATGATAGATTTTTTTCTTTCCCCTTCTTATCTATCTTATAATTTGTTCTAGACACCTTCTCTAAAACTGTATATGGACCCTGCCATCCAATTTGTAACTTATTCTGACTCCCAGGCAAAAGAAGCAGTACTTTCTCTCCCACAGCCAAATTTCTGTCTTTCGCCTTCCGGTTATAATAGGCAGCATGTTTCTTCCTGGCTTGTTTCAAATTTTCATTGGCAAGTTTCCAGCCAGTTTTTAACCGAGTGGTCAGCTCATTCACATATTGGTATGAAGATGTAATGTTTTCCTCTGCCTTTTCATCAGTCCACGTTCTTAACATAGCTACATATGGACCTTTAATTGTGTGGACCTATTTGTCCATGCACCGGTATGGTCTCTTCCACTCGAAGCTTTATAGTGATGATTTTTCTTCCCAGAATTATCATTCACAAAACGACCGCTACCAATTTTTCTTTTGGGGCTTTCTCCCCACTTAAAATTCTTGATGAGAGATTTCCTCTCTACATCCTCTTCCTCCAGTTTGTTTAAGTCCGATTGAGGGATTTTCGGCTTATCCTGGGGTAAGACATCTTTTTGCACTCTCCGCATAGTGGCCATTGTAAAACAGTTAAGTGAAGCTTGTCCGTGAAAAGGGGCTTCCCTTTCCATTTGGTCCACTTTATCAAATCTATATTTCTTTTTATTATCAGGCCTAATTTTGCCCCGGGGCGTGTCCAGGTCCTGATCCATGTTCCCACTTGTGGGTGTTCCCTCATGTGCTATGCTACACCTTTCTACAAAATTCTCAATGTCCCATCTTGCTTTGGGCCAATAATAATTGTGAGCCACCTTTTGAATGATGGTACCTATCTTCTCATGGTCCCCATCTGGTTTCACATGTAGGCTCCTTATTAAGTCTGCCCTATATCTTTTTGGAAGAACCAGCTGTCCGTGACCTTTGGATCTAGCTCCAGTCTTCCTATACATCAACTTGTTTTTCATGTAAAAATCTCCCTTGCCTGGAGTGGTATGACAAGTTGACAATTTTCTGAAACAAGGCTTGAGTGTTTTATCCCCAGCCTGTGCCTTCCTCATCTCTTCTGGAGTGGTATCTAACATAATTTCCTCCTCCTGTCTTGAGGTCGACCTGACCTGAAGGGTTGCCATATACACAGGTTTCCTTCTGCAACGGTCAGTGTCATGATTGTCCATCTGACAATTCTTACACCACCTTTTTCCTTGGTTGAAAGATTTTCTTTCATTATATTTCCTTTCATCGAATTGTGGGAATTTATTTTTATTGTCATACCGTGGCCTATCAAATTGGTGCTTACCTTTATTTTGATCCCTAGGATCAAATTGATTAAAGTTCTGTGGTGCCCTAAAGTTGTCCACCTGTTTCTTTTTATTACCTGTTACCTCTGCTTGAGCTGCTTGATACCTTTCAGCAACATTTAGCAACTCACCCAGCCTCTCTGCACCTTGTTCCATGAGAAACTTTCTCAGGTCTGGAGCCATGGACTCTCTTAATTGCTCTATAAGGACCATTTCCTTAAGATCTTGGGTTTTCCCCAGAGAAGTCCATTTCTCCAAGTATGTCTCTATTCGTGCAGAGAACTGGTGATAAGTTTCACCTGACAGTAGTTTAGCATTCCTAAATTTTTTCCTATAAAATTCAGCATTCTTTTCATATCTTAACAAAAGAGCCTGCTTTAGCATATCATAATTTTCCTGATCACCTCTGCTCATTTTTGCAAAAACTTCATAAGCTGCCCCACGAAGTCCCTGAGATAACTTTAAGCTCCACCTTTCTCTCTCTAACCCATACGTGGTAGCTAATAGCTCATACCTATTTATATAGCTCTCAATATCATCGTCTTTCTCAACAAAATGATCTAAATGAAAATTCATAGCTGAGGTTGAGGCTCCTTGGCTAGCAGTGGCATCAGAGGCAAAGGGATTGGCACCATTTTCAGGAGCATGGCCTTGAAACTCAAACTCCCTTAGTCTTAACTCATGTTCCCTTTGTAATCTCTTCTCCTCCTTTTCTGCTTCCCTTTCTGCAGCTAATTTCCTCTCTTCCCTTTCTGCAGCTAATTTCTTCTCTTCTCTTTCTGCAGCTAATTTCTTCTCTTCTCTTTCTGCAGCCTGTCTTCTTTCCTCGGCTTCTCTTTCTGCAGCTAATCTTTTGTCTTCTCTTTCTGCTTCCAATTTCTTAGCCTCAGCCTCAATCTGCAACCTCTTAGTCTCAGCCTCAGCCTCAAATTGTAACTTCTTAATTTCCCTTTCAGCCTCTAACTTTCTTTCGGCTTCAAACCTTCTTTCTTCGCGTTCAATAAATTTGTCACATTCCGTAGTGACATAGGCAACCATAACTTGCCCATCTAATCCTAACTCTTTTGCAGTCTGTACAGCAGCAGATCGAAACTTGGCCAGGTCCGCCATTGTCTATCACGTAAATTTCTACAATGTCTAACCAACAGTTTAATCTCTAAATATATCTAATGGACAACACAGGCACCGTGAGCTCAACCTTATTTAATTCCACCCAAGGATACCTTTTAATTCTTATATTCCCTGAAGTGAATTACCCCCAATATTTTTAATAGGGAAAGATTCAAAATCCCAAGAGCGAGACCCCAATATATGTGGTGAAGTGGGATGCTATAAATATTTATAGGGGACTTAGTGTACTGACTGAGATCAGCTGTGAAGGTATCTATATCTATTAAGAGTAGTGTATTATAGATAACCTTACTTGCTACCACATATCTATATATCTCAGTCAGAATTATTCTGGAATAGTGTGATGACTACGTTATGTGTCTAGGGTATGTGTATGATGAAGTGTAAGTCACAACAACAGACAGATAAACAATTTAATTTAATCCACTACTCTTGACAACACTGTGACACTCACATACATATAACACTCTATGAGAATATCTTAAGGAGTCACTGATAACTTTTCAAATAACAATATGTATTCATGGTTATCATAAAGGTATATGTGTCCTGATTCAAATACAAAGGAACCAGGAATCACAATCAATTTTAATTACAAGTATATGTACAGACTTTATCAATATGAATATTGTAGTGACATATATTATTAAAAATATCCTATATGTGTCAGTTGTGTAGTGGTAATATGAGGTAATACTGGTTTTGTTTTGTTCAAGCTCTGTTGGTATTTGTCATCATGACTTCAATAGTTTGTCTTTTGGGACTATTATTGGAGATGTTCTCAGTTCCTGATATTAAGACAATTAAATTCCCCTCTGAATGTTATTTTTTACAAAGTCATTTCAAGATGAGGGGACATAATGTTGAGCTCAGCTGGCCAAATCAGCTTATCTTGCGTGATGGCGGCAGGGAGGGACTCCTCTGCTCGAATTCTCCTCTGGGCTCTGGAGACACCTCACTGAAAGCTAAAAAGACCAAGGAGTATGCTGTCCGACTCTGGATTCAGCAAAGCTCTGACCAGGTGCTGCTCAGTACCATCAAGACCACGGTCCCTGTAAACAAGAAGGATGTACCTTCTACTTCATAACTAATTGATACTCTAGTTCTACACTGAGCACAATACAACACAAACATTGAGTTCAGAGCTTTAGGCCAACTGTCAGCTTCATCTGAAATACTTTATACCAGTATTTACCTCCTTAATGGTTACCACGCCTCTGCACTTCCAGCATTATTTCTTTCTAATCAATCATCCAGGTGTCAGTGTACTATTTGGCCATTCCATGCCGTTTTACTTCCCTCCGACACCCTCTGTTCAGGCTGGAGCATTATAGGCTTTATCTCCTGTTTGCCACTGAACTACACATATATATACATGCATAAATTAACAATTTACATTCAATTTTCATTAAAAGATACTGAATGGTTCAAGCTTACCACAATTTCATGGAAATAAACACAGATACGTTGATTAGCAATGAATTCTGGCACAATTACTGGCACAAATTCCCATCTGCTTATGTTCCAGGCTTTTATTTAACACAAATATGAGCTGGCTTCAACGCACTGTTGCTTTATCAAGATTATTTGCACTAGTGTCTCGAACTAACGCTCCTAAGTGAGTATATCAGCGAGTCTAGCCAATGAGGCCACGTTTCGACAAGTGTTTGAAAAAATGTTACCTTTTCACGTCTCCCCTAACAACGAAAGATAGTATTTATAGCCCGACCAATCGTGGTTAGTCTTTCATTTGTTGCGCTCCAATCAATTTGGAGTTTACATGGTAGGCTAATTCTGTAACGTAAGATTTTTTTCAAACACGTTATAAAAAAATTTTATGAGCAGAAATGATTCCAGGCTGTCAGGCATCCCCACTATTTTATTTTGGGTATAATTTATTAATTCCTGGACTATTTGCGTAACGTTTTACATATTCTTGGTCAGCAAGCCCTAAGGAACCCAAATATCCAAATTTAAAAGAGCTACGTGGCTGCGTTCAAAATATGTATTTTCTACCTCCTGTTTCGAAGATGTGCTGTCTGGGTACTGTTATGTTTTCA
>JAMPIV010005768.1:145000-279634 GCA_024509875.1 Oreohelix idahoensis
TTTGACAATGCAAACCAAATTAAAAAAATAAAAGAACTTCCACAGCTTTATTAAAACGAATGGATCCTAGACAACAAACGAGAGAATTCGGGCAATTTCTCTATCCCTTAACAATATATATATATATATCTGCTTGTTCTTTAGAACAACTAGGCCTCTAAGATACTGATCAAATGGTGTCATTTAGACCAGTGCGCTGTGTATAATATTTCATCATAGATAGAAGTGTTTCATTTACGTTTTCTCTCGCGTGATGATGTAGTTAATAATTAGCAGGAGTATGAAGGCATTATTGTTGACTGAGATATGTTTATTGTTGATTACACATACATACAAACACCACACAAACACCACACACACACAACACACACACACATACACACATGAACACATAGGCACATCTACTAGCATATTTTCACACATGTGTAACACCGCACACACAACACACACACACACATGGACATATAAGCGCATATACTTGCACGTTTTCACACATATGTATGTATTATTACGTAGATGATGTTTGTCCATTAGAAAGATGCTAGTTTATTTTGTTTCATTTTATTTCAGTGAGTCCAGCAGTCTGTGCTGGGTTATATGGTGTTACGTAGAGAATACCTAAATAGCTAGGTTATACGGTGTTGCATAGGAATTACCTACAAAGTAAACTTGTGGACAACATTGTTTTCTGTATGATTCATTTGCTACCTGATAGGGTTTCATTAATAAAAATGGGACCCCTGTCATCAAGAGAGTGTTTCTGTGACTGCGGAATGAGTGTGAAAGTAGGCCAGAGAGAGTGACGACAACATTACACACAAATCCTTATTCTTCTTCAAACATCGTCTTCGCACTGTCACAATACATTTTACATTATTGCCTCACGCGTTGCTTTAACGTTTCCCCTCTCCTACATTTTAAACATAGAAAAAAATATTTTAATGATAGCTCTTAAATACGCAGTTTTATCTGACAAGCCGAAAAGCAATAAACATGTCAACTAGTGTAGCTTTTTATATTGTTCTACAAATTAAATGAGTAAGCGTTATTTAGAGATGTAGACGCTAATGGGAAAACAGACAGGCATTAATAACATATTTTAATTCCTTGCGTTGAGAAGTTTCACTTGCTAATGGGGACACTGTCAGTGATGTTAAAGCAGGGATTCTTAAGCTGTGGTCCACGGACCCCGTGGGGGGGGGGGGGGGGGGGGGGCGGTCAGTTAATGAATTAATGGTGTCCGTGAACACAACCTAAAATTTAAAATGTAATGTTTGTTATTATGCTTTTATGTACATTATTTTCAAAGAAAGGTACCATATCATACATCAGATAATCCGAGGAGTCCATGGCATAACAAAAAGTTTAGGAGACCCCATGTCTAAGGAAAGAGAAGGTAGGATGTTTTAAATCAAGATACTTCTTTATGGAGAATGTGTGGTCGTGTGGACATAAATAACACCAGGATTGGTTGGTGTAGAGCGAATGTGAAATAACGTACTGTTCACCCACATAAATGACACCAGGATTGGTTGATGTAGTGCGAATGTGATACAGCGTACTGTTCACACACATAAATGACACCAGGATTGGTTGGAGTAGTGCGAATGTGATACAGCGTACTGTTCACACACATAAATGACACCAGGATTGGTTGGTGTAGTGCGAATGTGAAATAACGTACTGTTCACCCACATAAATGACACAGGATTGGTTGGAGTAGTGCGAATGTGAAACAGCGTAATGGTCACCCACATAAATGACACCAGGATTGGTTGGTGTAGTGCGAATGTGAAATAACGAACTGTTCACTCACATAAATGACACCACGATTGGTTGGTGTAGTGCAAATGTGAAATATCGTACTGTTCACCCACATAAATGACACCAGGATTGGTTGGTGTTGTGCGAATGTGAAATAACGTACTGTTCACCCACATAAACAACACCAGGATTGGTTGGTGTAGTGCGAATTTGAAACAGCGTACTGTTCACCCACATAAATGACATCAGGATTGGTTGGTGTAGTGTGAATGTGAAATAACGAACTGTTCACCCACATAAATGGCACCAGGATTGGTTGGTGTAGTGCGAATGTGAAATAACGAACTGTTCACCCACATAAATGGCACCAGGATTGGTTGGTGTAGTGCGAATGTGAAATAACGTACTGTTCTCCCACATAAATGACACCATTATTGGTTGTTGTAGTGCGAATGTGAAATAACGTACCATTCACCCACACAAAATGGCACCAGGATTGGTTGGTGTAGTGCTTATGTGAAACAGCGTACTGTTCCCCCACATAAATGACATTAGCTTAACACGTTGATCGTATAGGCCAATGCTTCTCAGTATTTTTTGCCTGAGATACCCACTCAAAGCTCAAATTAAAAATAAATAAATATTAGATAGACTTTCTCACGGTTCTAATGAGAGACTTTCTGTGACCGTTGTCACGGATTTAATAGAAGTTAGTTGACAAAGCTACTAACTGGCAGTGAATGCCTGCTGAAGGTTCATGTCTGTTTCTTTCTCTCTCTCTCTCTCTTTTATTTTTATAAATTTTGTGTCGCAATAGTTGGCAGACCCACATCCACATAAATACATCGAACAGTTTTGTCTGCGGATAAAAAAGACGCTCTGCCATGGCTCTGTATATCCGATATTTAGCAGTAAGTCTGAATATCTACACCCATTCTCTCTCTCTCTCTCTCTCTCTCTCTCTCTCTCTCTCTCTCTCTCTCTCTCTCTCTCTCTCTCTCTCTCTTCTTCATAATAGTAGAAACAGGAATATCGTAGACATGCGTATATCGTTTATAGTATAAATGATTTCGTAATTGGCTGATTGTCGTGGTTGAGTTTGAGTGTAGAGTATTTGTCGAGTTGGACAACAGTAGTGAAATCGACAAGGGATAGTGGACTGACAGAGTTATAGATTACACTTTAGATAAGGTGTAAATAGGAGATGGACTTGAGACAACCTGGAAGAAGATTTACCAAAATGATCTCTCTCTCCAAGCCTCAACTCACTTATGTCTGTCTCAGCACCTCCTGCTCTCTCTCTTTTCTCTTATCATACATAGAGATTATAGTAAAGAGCTAAAAATACAAATATGGATGGAAAGGTCGTGAACAGCGTATTAATAAATGTGTAAAATTTATTAAAGAAGAAAAGCATGAAAATAATGCATATCATCACAACAACATAAAATTACCTCAATAATCAAATATTCATCACTAATCATATACACCAACAACCACACACACAGATCACCATTCATAAAACCTGTAGAACACAAAGAGATAAATAATCGAGTGACAGTCCTTCGGTTTTCGGGGACCAGCTGAAGTAACTCCAGTAAGTGGTGTTTTCGTATATATCCTCCATCGGTGATGGAATTAACCTGAATAACATCACTGTATAGGCGCTATCGTTGGTGACCCCCCCCCCCCCCCCACTGGCGCGAGTTGGGCCGGGGGACGCTGTTTATCTCCTGCTGACGTGCGAGGTTTTAAGTATCCAGGAAATACACCAGAAGAGGTCACTTGAGGACAAAGAGACCCAGGCGCGCTTATCCGGCGCAAGGCTCCGCTTGGCTGTAAATCCTGTTTAAACTGGTTTGGCTGTGGTTTGCTGAGTGCCCCGTTTAGGCACAAAAAAGGCGGGTGATATGGAATTCTGCTATAGGCATGCTGAGCGGGTTTGATATTCTGGAAGCCGCAATGCTCTGGCTGGTAATCCAATAGGCGAGTAGAGAACTACTACTTCGTTTGGCGATTCCAGATTTAGCGTTGGCTCCGTTGCACTGCGTGAGCTTAACTTGGCGTTGACAAAAAGGGGTTTTGATTCAGGAACGGGGTTGACGATTCGTTGCTAGATGTATACAGAAACTCTCTAGATCGAAGAGAATATTTCGTTCTTCGCCTGACTGGAATCTGCTCTCGCGAGTCGGTCTCCCTGAAACCCGAAAAATGCCAAGAAATAGGCGAAAAACATTTAGTTCTGTGTTAATGTTTGCCTTATTTCCATAATGGTCTATCTCGGGCCAGGAAATTCACGAATGTCTTTGTCTATTAAAACCAGTCTACTCTTATAGATCACAAGGGACGCTCCCCCCGAACACCTGGCGTGCGTATTTCTACAGAAGTTCGGCGAAAGACGTAATCTAGAGTAAGACAAAAGAAATCGTGCGAAAGTTCCCCAGGTAGAGAAATGCATAACATTATGCTCTATCTTGTCTAAGGGGCGAAAACCCAAAGACTGACCGCGGGTTGTTATCTTCCCCTGAAACAGATCACACTCGTTACCCAGGCCTTAAAGGGTACCAGCCGCTCGTCATCAAACGTTTTAAAGCGACCAGAGAAATTCCCCTGTTGGGACCACAAAGGGTACCCGCCGCTAACGAACCGTTTCTGAACCGACTTTGGCTCGTTCTAACACTTAAAGCGGACCCGAGAAATGTTTCTCTGGTCGAACAGGTGCGTTTAGATAACATTACGTCTAGCGTTAGGTGACCGCAGCTGGCCAGCGTAAACAACCTCGGGTGGGGTTGAGAAGGTGAAAAAATGTAGGTAGAATATGAAAGAAACGAAAATACAAAATGTCTCGGAAAACAGAACATTTAAAGGAGTAATCAAATTAAGGACAAGATGGTAAGATAAATTATCTTTCACGTGACAAGTGCCCCCCCCCCCCTTTTTAAAGTTCGAGGAATACGGACAAAAATGACAGTAATTTATCTTTTCCATCGTCTTTAGTTACCTGTCATTGGAACATCTTATACTCATAAAACCAAATACGTTTCCAATTTCTGTCTGTCTGTATGACTAGCTCCGAGTTCATTTCTTTTCTTCCCTCTGTCTAATAGACGTTCAGCGAATGGGATTTTGCGAGGCCACTGAACACTGACATAATCTGTTTCCGTGTGAACATGACCTTCCTTCCCCAATTTGCTTTGTCTGTCCATGGTCCGGAAAATTATCCGCACCTGTTGTGAGTTTCGGCCCCCGCCTGAACTCACTGGCCACTGCGTAGGTAATCCGCCTGTTATGTGCAGTGTAATCGTTGCTGGACTCGGGCTGTTTAATTTCCGTTATGGGTTTACCTGTCGAGGACTTGAATAACCCTGTATAGCTGCAGTCTATAGGGACTTTTCGCGCGCGCGGCTCCCTAGTTGGTAAATAAAGCCGTTCGTTGGCCGAAGAAATGCTAGCATTTTCTTCTGCCTCTCCACACCTACTCCGCTGTTTCGGCGGGAGCATTGATCAATCTTCAGACCTGTGCCGTCTACAGGCGGGTCTGGAGCTTTCCTTGCCTTGCCAGTCACAACTCTGGCTTGGTCAACGGAAATGATCAAGTTGTTCTGTAATGGCCTGGCGGAGGCGACTACTTTGCTGTCCATCAGTGGGGTTGAGACCACTGGAATAATGCGATTAGAATGAGAAAACTCTGCTGCCTGAAGCAAAGAGTAATCGATCGCATTCTGGGGTTCTACTAAATCGTAACAGATCTCCGTAGCTTCTATCCGTGAAGACAGATAGGTAATATCTGCGAGTTGCCTAGTTTGTTGAGTCGCTTTCCCGTTACTAGCATGACGTGAGCCAAGGCTCTCAACAATGGCTCCTTGTACAGTAGTAAGGCAGCTTTTCTCACTGTCTTCTGCCCTGAGAAGTGTGAGAGACTCAAATGGAATACCAGGGATCCCTTCGCCTGGAACCCTGTGTCCATCATAAACGTCAACTTTGCCCTCCCCTGAGGAAGTTACTGGCGTCAGTTGAACTTTGTCCTGCAATGCGAGATCCACTTCCTGGTTGACAGGCTCCGCTGTCTGCATGCAACGGACTGGACGGTTTGAGATCCCGTTAGATCGCGAAGTGCCCCAGAAAAAACTCTCGGTGTGTTTTTCCAAAGTTCCTTGGAACGGTTTGGAAAGTTTAACCCTTTTAGCAGGCGACTTATTCTTGCACCTTTTAAGCTCAGGGTGATAAGAGGAGCGGCGCCTCCATTCTACGATCGTTGAGTTGGAGGGATACGCTTCTGCATATGGTTTTTCGCTGTCCGGCCGGGAATCTAGCGAAATATAACGTGATAGGGTGTGGCTCCCTTTTCTCGACGTCACGTGTCGGTTAGGTGCTGCTCGGTCTGGAGCTTGAGAGGCTCGGGGTTCGCCGCTTGCCAGACGGGAACAATCCGTATTACAATGCTTGTTAGCACCTCTCTCACCTTTGAGCAGTTTCCATGCCTGGGAACGTTGCGTAATTTTTCCCGTGGCTTTAGGTCTGCTGTCCCGACGTAAATTCTTTCCTTGTTTGGGCTTCGGATCCAAGTCCAAAGGAAAGTCAATTTTCTGGAGTTGGGGTTCGGTTTTAGCAGGCAAGTTTTCTTTCATGGGCGCAAGGTTTGCAGGGGCGTTGACCGTTAAGGGAACAGTAGAAGGGGAATTAGAGTGACTACATTTAGTATCTGTTTCCACCCTCCGAATTTGGCTATCCAGTTCATTCATTCTGATTTGGTGTAGCCTGCTCCTTTCTTGGCTTTCTCTGTCCCTTTCTTGGCGCTCTATTTCCCATTGCTTGTCCCGTTCTTGTTGCTCCATTTCCAATTTCTTGTCTCGTTCTTGTCTTTGCTTTTCCCTTTGCTTCTCATCTTCAATCACTTCTTCTACATACTATCGGGTGAATGCTTCACTCTCCCCAGTTTGTTTACAGGACCATGCCAAGATTAAACGGCTGTCAAACCAATTGTCTACCTCGTATTGATCCTGCAGGCTTACTGCAAATTCTAGAAAGGGCTGGATTTCGCTATCCTTGTACTCCATGTACTTAGCTACCTCGAGGGCAATCCTATGCACTTTATCTAGATCGGCCATTATATCAGGGTGAGCAAACACTATAGAAGAATAGAACCTAGAGATCTTAGTTACCTAGTCCACTAGGTACTGATTAACTTAATAATCAATAAAATCTAGGCTAGCCTGGGAACTTTAAAAAAACAAGAACGTTTGTAGCTACTCTGATTGCGACAAGCAAAAACCCAAAAAACTCCAAAAAATGTAAGTGATGTAAAACTTACTATCACTTCACCCCAGTTCTGTCAGTACTAAGCTATTGAGAGGATTGGTTACTATCCTCCGAATGAACACCCTCCCTTGGTACAAATGCAAGCTAGTAACTGACTATCTGTAGCTTCTTATCTCAGATTAAAGAGCTACTCCTGAAAAAAATATTAACCCTTAAAAAAAAATTTTCTGACTTTTTCAACAATAGTCGTCAGATTTGTCAACCAAAAACTCAGCAGTGATACCACCAACCTTTACCAGCTGTCTCATGTGTAGCATGAACAATAAATGTAACTTAATATTTATGATTGCTGTGGAGAAAAAACGCTGTTCCGACTTCCACCCAAAAGAAATAGTTCGATATGTCTAGGGGAAAGAAATTCCTATAATCTGCCGAACACTAAACTCTAAGAATCAAGATAGAATCTTGTGAGAGATTCCTACCAGACTGCAACCTCGTCTGTTGCGATTGCTGCAGATGTAGTTCAAATTCCGCAGCGAGACCCCATTTGTTGTGGGCTGATGGGTTCTAGAATCTCGGACGAGCCAAACCATTTGTCGTGGTTGAGTTTGAGTGTAGAGTATTTGTCGAGTTGGACAACAGTAGTGAAATCGACAAGGGATAGTGGACTGACAGAGTTATAGATTACACTTTAGATAAGGTGTAAATAGGAGATGGACTTGAGACAACCTGGAAGAAGATTTACCAAAATGATCTCTCTCTCCAAGCCTCAGCTCACTTATGTCTGTCTCAGCACCTCCTGCTCTCTCTCTCTTTTCTCTTATCATACATAGAGATTATAGTAAAGAGCTAAAAATACAAATATGGATGGAAAGGTCGTGAACAGCGTATTAATAAATGTGTAAAATTTATTAAAGAAGAAAAGCATGAAAATAATGCATATCATCACAACAACATAAAATTACCTCAATAATCAAATATTCATCACTAATCATATACACCAACAACCACACACACAGATCACCATTCATAAAACCTGTAGAACACAAAGAGATAAATAATCGAGTGACAGTCCTTCGGTTTTCGGGGACCAGCTGAAGTAACTCCAGTAAGTGGTGTTTTCGTATATATCCTCCATCGGTGATGGAATTAACCTGAATAACATCACTGTATAGGCGCTATCGTTGGTGACCCCCCTACTGGCGCGAGTTGGGCCGGGGGACGCTGTTTATCTCCTGCTGACGTGCGAGGTTTTAAGTATCCAGGAAATACACCAGAAGAGGTCACTTGAGGACAAAGAGACTCAGGCGCGCTTATCCGGCGCAAGGCTCCGCTTGGCTGTAAATCCTGTTTAAACTGGTTTGGCTGTGGTTTGCTGAGTGCCCCGTTTAGGCACAAAAAAGGCGGGTGATATGGAATTCTGCTATAGGCATGCTGAGCGGGTTTGATATTCTGGAAGCCGCAATGCTCTGGCTGGTAATCCAATAGGCGAGTAGAGAACTACTACTGCGTTTGGCGATTCCAGATTTAGCGTTGGCTCCGTTGCACTGCGTGAGCTTAACTTGGCGTTGACAAAAAGGGGTTTTGATTCAGGAACGGGGTTGACGATTCGTTGCTAGATGTATACAGAAACCCTCTAGATCGAAGAGAATATTTCGTTCTTCGCCTGACTGGAATCTGCTCTCGCGAGTCGGTCTCCCTGAAACCCGAAAAATGCCAAGAAATAGGCGAAAAACATTTAGTTCTGTGTTAATGTTTGCCTTATTTCCATAATGGTCTATCTCGGGCCAGGAAATTCACGAATGTCTTTGTCTATTTAAACCAGTCTACTCTTATAGATCACAAGGGACGCTCCCCCCGAACACCTGGCGTGCGTATTTCTACAGAAGTTCGGCGAAAGACGTAATCTAGAGTAAGACAAAAGAAATCGTGCGAAAGTTCCCCAGGTAGAGAAATGCATAACATTATGCTCTATCTTGTCTAAGGGGCGAAAACCCAAAGACTGACCGCGGGTTGTTATCTTCCCCTGAAACAGATCACACTCGTTACCCAGGCCTTAAAGGGTACCAGCCGCTCGTCATCAAACGTTTTAAAGCGACCAGAGAAATTCCCCTGTTGGGACCACAAAGGGTACCCGCCGCTAACGAACCGTTTCTGAACCGACTTTGGCTCGTTCTAACACTTAAAGCGGACCCGAGAAATGTTTCTCTGGTCGAACAGGTGCGTTTAGATAACATTACGTCTAGCGTTAGGTGACCGCAGCTGGCCAGCGTAAACAACCTCGGGTGGGGTTGAGAAGGTGAAAAAATGTAGGTAGAATATGAAAGAAACGAAAATACAAAATGTCTCGGAAAACAGAACATTTAAAGGAGTAATCAAATTAAGGACAAGATGGTAAGATAAATTATCTTTCACGTGACACTGATAATTATTTTTAGTAAATCAAAGATTATGAGAATCCGCCAATTTGGATTCAACGCTCTAGGTAACCCCTGATATCTCTCGAGGTAATCCTGGTACCTCTGGAACTATCCCCAGTTTGACAATTAGCTGATCATTATTTTACTAAAAACGAAGCACATGAAAATCTGCAATTTTGGTATATATCACAAGGTACACCTAAGGGTACGAGTACTCCTAGTGGAGAACAACGTGTAATTGGAATATACAGGGTGTTCCACGAATAAGCGGCCCTATACACACTACTTCCGACACAATACGTCAGCATTCCATGACGTCACGGGCCGCTTATTCGTGGAACACCCTGTATAATAATTGTAATGGTAAACTGATGAATTTACAAGTAATGATTGATGGTGAATAATAGTACAGATAAGACATAATACTACTGTCCTTCTCACTATTAGACAGCCTGTTCCACATCTTTTACGGAATATCTCTTCTTAGTTTTTTTGTTTGGTGTTGGTTTTAAGGACTTTCTTCATTGTATACGGACAACTCCATCAGTGCTCCGATCTCCTGCCTTAGATCACACAAGGAGATCTCAGCACAGTGCACGAACTCCATAGCACCGGCGTGAATCCCAAAGTGTGTATATAGGAATAACACATTCTATAAATATTTTTGTGGAGGGTAGGTTTCTAATTTATAAATTTTGCTAGGTCAGCGGGCCTTATTCTTTACGATTTCCAACTGCCGTGGGAATTTTAACGTGCACAACTTGCACATGGGACCTCCTAATTTTTGTGTCCTTTTCCTAGAAGGCTAGGCATCCGATATCATTACTCAGGAGACCAGGGGAGAGTATGACATCATTAGGACTATAACATATTCCCTCTACCGGGAATCGAACCCGGTACCTTTTGAATTCAAGGCGGACGCCATACCTCTTAGCCACTCCGACCCCCTTATCTCTTCTTAGCGAATATTTCACTGCATAAAGGAGATGTGTCAAACATGACCAGCTGCAGTTATCTCCGACACCACACATATTAGCTCTGAAGCAAGTCTACTAGATTAAAGGGAAATAAGTAAACTCTTATCGAGGTTCAATATATGTAAAATCCCAGCTTTTTCTGTCACTAACGCTAAGGGGTGCAACTTTGGTTGAAAGTTAGACATTAATTGTATTGTTTCCCTTATATGTATACTCCCGAAAATAGTAACACTCGACAAAGAAAAGTGCGCAAATGACGGTGTGCACAAAAATATTTATAGAATGTGTGATCCCGTATACACACATTGGGATCCTCGCTGCTGCTACGTAGTTCGTGTAATGTGGTGATGCACAGTGGTTTAAAAAAAAATACTTTTGAATAAGTAAAATTGCCGTTAGATATTGGTGCTTTTGAATTTGATTCCCGTCTTATGACGGGCTTGTACACTTGTACCATATATTCATCATCATCATTTTACTTTTAGCTTCTTATGGAGCATAAATCCACCATTGCAGCTGTCCCCTTTACATGAAGTCTACGCTATCCTCTTGCAGAGGAGGTGTCTGTAGCAATTTGTTTTGCATAATGAAGTTTTTGCCAGTTTCATGCACAACCTAATATTAGTTGCCTCTTACGAGATGCAAGAGGGATCAGTGGTGCTGTTCATTCTATGTTTCCCCAAAGACCCCCGCGAACTAAACTGGGTAAACCCTCTGTGGATGGGAAGGAGCACAGATGGCATGGATATCTGGCTCCTGACCGGGTGGGAAGGAAAGTCCACAGGCTCCCCAGCTTCGCAATGCCGTGAAATTTGTTTCATGTCATTGGGCCGAAGGGCTGAAGCCCAAGTGCCGCTGTATAGGAAAAAAACTAAAAGGAGTACCATAGAAAATGTAACGCCTTTAAGAAACACAGCCCAGCGATACGTCATTACAAAACCGAAGGGAAAAAACACAAGAAACGGAGGAATTACAGTAATTAATTTTTTTCATTTTCCGTAAAATGTCTTTAACACGAGGATGTGAACAGTACACTGTGTTGACACATTCGTTAATAGAGAAAGCGTGACAATAAACTCAGTAACACAATACAGAAATACGTACTATTGTAAATAATTGATTAGTCACTGCGTATATTGAAAGTTAGCCAGTTAAGCGACCTCTAAACGCACCAGGATCCGCATCTTGGTCTTTATCGATCTGGCCAATCAATCGAATCCGTGGAGATATCAGTAACCATCGCACAATTAATCAGACTTATAAACTATTTTCGTAACAGTTGTTTGTTGCTAAAGACATCAACGCTCTCTACCGGCTGTATCTGCAGAACCCAAGACTCGCATCCATTTATAACTCGTAACCAGGATTTTGCAGTAGCCATTTTAGTATCTCATTCCAAAAAAAGCATACTACTTCGGGTAAAGTTGCACAGGCTAAGCTAAATAATAGTCTAGCAAAATCTGTCTTTGGGCTCGCTGGTTGTAACAGATTGACTTCCGTCAGCTTTTCCAGAGGTAAAATAGGATACCGCCCTCGCTGATTGTAACGGATTCAGTTCCGTTCACTTTTCCAGAGGTAAATGAGGACATAGACCTCCCTGATTAACGAGTTGAGATCCGTCCATTTTTCTAGAGGTAAAATAGGACATCGTCTTCCATGATTTATAACGGATTATGTTCCATCAACTTTTCCGGACGTAGAACTGGGTATCTTGCTTAATTATTGTAACTGATTGTTTTCAGTCCACATTTCCAGAAATAAAATAGAATATCCTTCTTATTGACTGTAAGGAATTGAGTTCACACTTTTGCGGAGGTAAAATATGACATCGGCCTCGATGATTGTATCGGATTAATTTCTTTCCACTTTTTTATTCTTGTCTTGGAAGTACAGCGGAGCGAACATTGCCTTCGCTGATACATTGTGGAGTATGGTTGTTTTTACTACATTATTTTCTTTCAGTGAATTGTTCGTGGGCGTCGATATAGCAACACATTGCTGTTTCCGGGAATTTCTGAAAAGACGATGAGACACTGCTGCCAGAATCATGGCATCAACTACTGTGAGTTTTTGCATACCGTTGCCAAACGAATTTAAAACTAATTGATGTGGATACCACAGCTGGCAACATCACAGGAAGTGTTTCTGGTCCACGTTTTGTGTGATAGTAACCCCTTAAGAATCGTAAAGAGAGTTAACGAATAAACCAATATAGCTCATTGGTTGTTCTTATTCCTTGAGCACCCCCCGGAGAATATGACTTTTGCAACATTCTTACTGTAAAACAATAATTAATGTTGGGATAAGACATAATAGCGGGGTGGTGGAGTCTGTCATCATTTAGTAGAGTCAGAGTCAGTAAAAAATGTCCAAACTGCAACTTGGAATTTTATGAGACTTAAGCCAAGGCAGATCCACGTTTGATCAATAAATAAAAAAATAAAAAAAATGAAAACAATGAGGGGGAGGGCGCTGAAAAATAAAAGCCGTCTGCTGTACAACTTAGAGGCGCCAAGAGTTCTGCAAATCCCGCTCTTTCATTATTGTTTGAGGTTTTTTTTTGGATTATTGTATGAATGAAATAAATGTACTCTACAAAAGCCACGTATTCATTTATCCACACATATACCATACTTATCCATTTAGCTCCATCTAAGTGCATAATTATGTGCCATATGACTAGTAAAAAAAAGTATAGTCGGAGTCGGGAGTCGGAGTTGGACTTTTAAAATTTCAAGAGTCGAACATTTGTTAGAATGTTCTATGGCACATGGTACTCTGTTACATCTTTTATTTTTTCGGTATTCTTCAAATATTTCTTGATAGCACAACTGTTACCTTTCCATGCTCCTTATATGACCACGAGCTAATCACAATGCTATAGTATACCGATGTAAAAGTGAACCTCTGTCAGTGAGGCTAATTACACCTTCTTTGATTCTTGAAAGCATTCACACACTTCCAGGGATTCCCTCTGTGGTGAAACTTGTTGAGAACCAAGCATTGCGCATTAAGCGTGGAGGAATCACTTGAGCCCCAGACGTAAGTCTGGCTTTTACCTGGTTGGTTGCATGCAGGAGGATCTGACAATTTAACCATGATAGGTGAGGGGAGTTAAGAAGTGGGAGAGCCCAGAACCAGAGCCCAGTATGGTAGCTCTGCATATTCGGAGAGCTCCCTTGGATGGCGGGGAATGCACAGTACGCCATTCGCTTTTTCCTCCTAGGGTTGGACCAGATGTGATAATCCTTAAATGCAAGCCAAGCCAGAGAAGCTGAAGACTTCAACAACACGTTTCGGAATGGCAACAAAGCCACAGGAAAAGCCTAGATCTACAGTATAGATCAGTGGTGGCCAAACTAAGGTTGGCCGATGGCCAGATTATGGTAAAGGGTAACACCTGAGGGCCAGACCTATAAAATCCTTTAAAAATAACGTTCTGAGATTTATTTTTACGTATACATATATAATGAACCACGTACAGAAAGCAACGGCAAACTACTGTACTGCACATCTGCCAAGACATGTATACCAGTCTTCGGACTGAAATTACTGTAAAAAAAATATAATGAATCTGTTGTTTTAATTTGTTTTGTAATTTGTAATATGACATGTAATTATTTATTTCAAACATACATTTGTGTGTTATTTCATTGTGAAGAGTGTGGCTTCAATCAACAGTAAGAGGCCAGCCAAAACAGGTTGGCGGGCCGTTCAAAACTGGTTGGCGGGCCGGATTTGGCCCGCGGGCCGTAGTTTGGCAACCGCTGGTGTAGATAATACCAAGGAGTCTTCAACTAGGTATTGGCTGCAAAAGAGCGACAAGCTGATCAGCCCTAGTTAAACAACAATAACAAACACAAACACGTTTCCTGGTTTTTTTTTCTCTGTGTGGGAAGTCTTCCTTAAGTCAAAGGACTATCTGTTTCCACTTTATTTATAAAAAAAAAAACTATATGGGCTTGCTTTGCTTGTTGACTTATTCTGATCAATTTGCCTGTTTTCTTGGTTCTATCTACTCAAGGCAATTAATATGGGGTTGTGTATGGGGCTAACAGCTTCATTATGTAAAATAAATTGCTACATAAACCTCCGCTACAATAGCATGTGAATGCTTGTTGCAGGTTTCCTGTAAGGGTACCAGCGGCAGTGATGCCTTCATGCTCCATATAGACCGGAAAGGAAAATGATAACGACCATCTTGTTCATTACAAAGACGCAACAACAGTCATAAATGCAGTCAGCCATCCATAGCTTGACTGCTTGCGTCAGGGTCAGCGAACCAGAGCTGACCAAGACCCTACTCCACCTCCAAGTGGTGGTCCTGGCTTAGAGAGTAGGGATCGAAGAGGGAAGGTTAACCCGGTCTCAAAAATGCCATTCTCAAAACGGATGTGTCGGGTCGAAAGGCGCAAATATCACAGCTTTGCTGTAAACGGCGACACAACTTAACAAACGTCCTTTTCAGGACGAACGCAGAAAAAGAAGAAGACCTTATGTTTAGGGTGTATCTGAGGCTTCAACTGACTAAGCGGTTTGAGAATTTTCCTCTGGCTACGAAGTTGCCGGGATCCGGGATTGAAATCTGGCCGCGTCACTCCTCCAGTCTACCGAGCTGTAAATGGGCACCTGACTCCGCTCTTGAGACTAGGAAGACGAAAGGTAACGAAGAAGGGAACTGGTCACCTTACCTTAAAAAAAAAGACCTGGACATAGTAGGGTATAATCTCTAAGACTTTACTCACCTACGTCAGTATCCACTATAAAACTACCGTTACCTTTTACATGAATCACTTTCTTAGAAATATATCGCTGGGTTCTGTTTGTGATCTCCTTTTGCTAACTCACTCTACCCCAACGACTTCTCCAGAATCCACTATCAAAGTGAAAAGAACAGTTTTAAAACAGGTCAATAAATTCAAATACCTGGGCACATTAGTAACAACAGATGGAAGATGCATCTCAGAAGTAAAGAGCAGAAAAGCTCAGGCAAATTTAGCAGTCTTTAAAATGAAAAGTATTTTATGTAACAACTCTCTGTCAATGGACGTAAGAAAGAGACTTCTTCAGTGTTATATACAAACTACCGTAACCAGAATACGGAAGTGAATCATGGACAATTAGGAAAAGCAGTGGATGCCACAGAGATGTGGTTTTACAGAAAAATGTTTAAAATACCATGGACAGCTAAAATGAGTCATGAGGATGTCTTGAAAGAGGCCAATGCGCAAAGGAAGCTTATTCGTTTAGTTAGAATGAAGCAATCCATTTTCTTTGGGGTTGTTTTGTGAAGAAGGGAAGCTGGAGTATACCGTGACAGCAGGAAAGATAGCAGAAAAAAGAGAAAGGGGACATCAAAGAGAGAATATTTTGGACAGTTTGACATCATGGCATGGAAAGAAGTCAATAACAGAATTGATCACTACTGTTGTAGACAGGAAGTTGTGGAGAGAGATGATCACTTACGTCACCACGCATGGTAATTGAAGAAGAACCCAAAGTGTCGTGTGCCACGTCACGTTATAGTACATCACTCGCCCAAAGCCAGCCAGCTTTGATTAAAGTCGGATTTCACATGTCTGCACTTTACACGATATTAAACATACTTTCTTTCTTTATTTTTAAATTGTCACACGTATGACACATAGAACTGCAAAATATTCTTAAAACCAATTTGCAACTATGTTCTGTATTTATTATAAGATATTTACTCAATAATGAGTATGTTTACTGGGTGCTTAAAAACAATATCAGTTGCGATGAAACTTCCAGTATCCATTTTCGTACTTGGGTAAAACCTAAAAACTCCTTGGCACGGAAAGAGTTAAGCGATCTTAACTCTTATCCACCCAGCTGGTGTAATTATTTCACTAATTATTTTGAACTGACATGAGGGCATATCCTTAACAAATGTATGACATGTCCTTCATCAAATGTATGTCATAACCTTCAACAAATGTATACATAACCTTCAACAAATGTATGTCATAACTTTCAACAAATGTACAGTATGCTATTGTCGTGAAATTCTAAATCCACATATCTAAATTAGAAAGTAAATGTAAAGCCTAACGAAGTAATTCAATAAAAGGAAAGAAGAATGGTAAAAGAACAGTGCGGTCACAATAGCATACGCCTGTATTATAGAACGTCATACTAGCTAAACAAGAAAAAACCCCTTTTTCTACTTCGTCTGCATAATTGTAAAGCTTTCACGTTTGCTAGTAAAGCCTACTGCATCAAATACACGCGTTCCTAAAAATAAAACTGGTACTGTGTTTCTTAGAAAACCTTGAGATAGACACACTGCGTAATGACCTAGATTAATATTACATTAATGTCATTTTATGCACTACAGAAACGAAAAGACAGACGGGCTTAGAAGAGAGAGAGAGAGAGAGTGAGATGTACGGAGGAACGCATGCAATACTACCACGTCGTCTCGCGATTGAAAATTAATGCCACCCCATGCGAAAGGCATGCGGGCTTGCTTTTTGTCAAATAAACAGTGACAGAAAACACTACCAATACGAGGTAAGGTTTTAAAAAACATGGTTATTGCTTATTAGGAAACATGACACAATACTGTTTTACGTCGGAAATCCTGACATTAGCCTGACAGTACAGAAGACATCCCATTGTATAGAAGTGAACGGATGGTAGAAGAAAATACATATTTTGAACGAAGCCACTTGTCTCCATTAAACTTATATATTTGGGTACCTTAGGACTTGCTGACAAAGAATATGTTAGGTATTAAGCAAATAGTCTAATAATTAACAAATTATAGCCAAAATACTATAGTGGTGTTGTCTGACAACACAGGATCATATTTGCTCATAATGGCGTGTTTGGACACTGCTTTAGGGGAAATGAGGCCACCACGTTAGATCCGATTTGATTGGCTAGAATAATATGTAAGGCGAAACATGATTAGTCGACTGCAAATACTATTTTTGGTTGTTAAGGTAAACGGTAGGAAGGGTACATTTTTTCAAATGCTTTTGTAAACATGGTCTTATTGGCTAGACCATTTAATATAGTCAATTAGGAGCGTCTGTTCAGTGCCACTTTGTGAAAATAAACTTTGTAGAAGCAAGTGCGTTGAGAACCAGCTCATATTTTTCTAATAAAAGCCTGGGACAGAGGCAGATCGGAATTGTGCCATAACTCATCGCCAGTCAACATTCTTGTTTAATATTTCCTTGAATTGTGGGACCGTGGTACTAAAGTATTAAAGCAGCACCTGGTCTGAGTTTTGCTGAATCCAGAGGCTGGTAGCATACTCCTTGGTCAAGATATCGACCAGTGTTGTTTCTCAAGAACACGGTGAAGCAAGCGAGCAGAGGAGTCAGTTTTCCTGCCGCCCACACAGAAGTTAAGATTTCTTTGGCCAGAGCAGCCCAGTCTTGTAAAACCCCTTCTAAAATTGACTATACATTAAATTAAGAGGGACAGTTATTTGTTTCAAATAAAAGAAACTGTGAACCTTTCCAATATTATTTCCACCAGAAACAAACACATGAACTCATGATGAAAAACAACAACCTAGCTTGAAAAGCCAGTATTACCTCATAGTACTACATCACTACTTACACACATATTGTAATAATAATATATGTCAATACAAGGATCCTATCTATAAATTGTGTACATACAACTTGTGATTACATTTGATTGTGATTCCTGGTTCACTTTGTAGTTGAATCAGGATATCTATTATTGAAAGGAATTAATACATATTTTAAAAGTTAACACTTGACTTATTAAGATAGTCTTATAGAGTGTTCTATGTATGTGAGTGTCACAGTGTTGTAAAGTATTGTGGATTAAATTAAATTGTTTATCTGTCTGTTGGTTGTTGTGAACATACACTTCATCACTATCATAACCCTAGACATTCAACGTAGTCATCACAATATTCCAGAATAAGTCTGACTGAGGTCTAAATGTGGTAGCAAAGTAAGGTCATCTGTAACACCCCACACTTATTAGATACAGATACCTTCACAGCTGATCTCAGTCAGTACACTAAGTCCCCTATAAATATTTATATCATCCCACTTTACCACATATATTGGGGTCGTGTCCGGGATTTTGAATCTTCTCCTATTATATATATTGGGGGTAATTCACTTCAGGGAATAATAAAAATTTAAAAGGTATCCTTGGGTGGAAAATAAATAAGATTGAGCTCTCAGTGCGTGTGGTTGTCCTTAGATAATTAGTTATAGATTGACTTGTTTAAGTAGACATTGTATAAATTTGCCTGTTAGAAAATGGCCGACCTGGCAAAATTTCGATCTGCTGCTATGCAGGCTGCTAAAGAGTTAGGAATGGACGGGCAAGTTATGATTGCTTATGTCACTACTGAATGTGACAAATATATTGAACGTGAAGAAAGAAAATTTGAAGCAGAAAGAAAATTAGAATCGGAAAGATTAGAAAAAGAAGCTGAAAGAAAGTTAGAGGCTGAAAAAGAAATTAAGAGGTTGCAGATTGAGGCTGACAAAGAGGCTAGGGCATTAGAGGCTGAGGCTAAGAAGTTACAATTGGAGGCTGAGGCTAAGAAGGTCTATTGGAGGCCGAAAGAGAAGAACGGAGACAGGCTGCAGAGAGGGAAGCAGAAGATAAGAGATTACAAAGGGAGCACGAGTTACGACTAAGGGAGTTGGAATTTCAAGGCCATGCTCCTGAAAATGGTGCCAGTCCCTTTACCTCTGATGCCTCTGCTAGTCAGGGAGCCTCAACCTCAGCTATGAACTTTCATTTAGATCATTTTGTTGAGAAAGAAGATGATATCGAGAGCTATCTAAATAGATATGAACTATTAGCTACCACGTATGGGTTAGAGAGAGAAAGGTGGAGCTTAAAGTTATCACAAGGGCTTCGTGGTACAGCTTATGAAGTTTTTGCCAAAATGAGCAGAGATGATCAAGAAAATTATGACATGCTAAAGCAGGCTCTTTTGTTAAGATATGAAAAGAATGGAGAATTTTATAGAAAAAAAATTTAGGAATGCTAAACTACTGTCAGGTGAGACATATCACCAGTTCTCTGCACGGTTAGAGACATACTTGGAGAAATGGACTTCTCTGGGGAAAACCCAAGATCTTAAGGAAATGATCCTTATAGAACAATTAAGAGAGTCCATGGCTCCAGACCTGAGAAAGTTTCTCATGGAACAAGGTGCAGAGAGGCTGGGTGAGCTACTAAATGTCGCTGAAAGGTATCAAGCAGCTCAGGCAGAGGTATCAAGTAATAAAAGGAAACAGGTAGATAATTTTAAGGCACCACAGAACTTTAATAAATTTGATCCTAGAGATCAGAACAAAGGTAAGCACCAGTTTGATAGGCCACGGTACGACTATAAAAATAAAACCCCACAATTCGATGAAAGGAAATTTGATGAAAGAAAATCTTTCAACCAAGGAAGGAGGTGGTGTAAAAATTGTCAGATGAACAATCATGACACTGATCGTTGCAGAAGGAATCCAATAGTAATTTCCACCCTTCAGGTCAGGTCGACCTCTAGACAGGAGGAGGATATTATGATAAATACCACTCCAGAAGAGATGAGGAAGGCACAGGCTGGGGATAAGACCCTCAAGCCTTGTTTTAGAAAATTGTCAAAGTGTCACACACCTACAAGAAAAGGAGACTTCTATATGAAGAACCACCTGATATACCGGAAAACTGGAACTAGATCCAAAGGTCAGGGACAGCTGGTACTTCCAAAAAGGTATAGGGCAGACTTAATAAGGAGCTTACATGTGAAACAAGATGGGGACCATGTTTCAAATAGGTACCATCATTCCTTTAGCTCAGTTTTATTATTGGCCCAAGGCAAGGTGGGACATTCCTACAAAATTTTGTAGAGAGATGTGGCGGTTATTACATGAGGGAACACCCACAAGTGGGAATAGTGATCACTAACTCTAACGCCACGGGGCAAACGTCAGGCATTGACACTGAAAAGAAAAATAAATTTAATAAAGTGGACCAAGTGGAATGGGAAGCCCCTTTTCACGGACAAGCTTCAATTAACTGTTTTACAATGGCCACTATGCAGAGAGTGCAAAAAGATGTCTTACCCCAGGATAAGCCGAAAATCCCTCAATCGGACTTAAACAAACTGGAGGAAGAAGATGTAGAGAGAGATCCCTCACAGGCTGTAGAATTTTAAGTGTTAAGAGCCCCAAGAAGATATAAAAATTACTTATAGCGCCGTCGTCGTGTGCAGGATGATTCTGGGAACACTAAAAATTCATCACTACAGTGCTTCTATAAAAAAAGACCCTACCAGTGCATGGAAAAATAGGAAAGAAAGCAAAAGACTTGAGAGATTTGGCTGTGGGAGAAAGGTACTGCTTCTTCTACCCGGTATCAGAATAAGTTACAAATTGGATGGCCTGTCCTTATATACGTTCTAAGAAGGTGTCTAGAACCAATGAATAAATAGAAAAAAAGGGGAACTTTAAAAATCTATCATGTGAATTTCCTGAAAAATATTTGGAAAGAGAAAATCAGGAAAGACACACTTGTTGACAGTGTCTATTTAAATGTTATGAAAAATCTGGAACCAATCATCATTAAAGTATATTTCTGGAAAAACTAACTTGGGGGCGGATTTTCTTAGCCGCCATCCGTGTGATGAGAATCACCGTAAGCCCCAGAATGAAATAAAAAAAATTTCTCTATGTGTATATAGAATTATAGACTGACATATAATGTCTGTTTTAAGTGGGGAGAATTTGTCGTGGAATTCTAAATCCACATATCTAAATTAGAAAGTAAGTGTAAAGCCTAACGAAGTAATTCAATAAAAGGAAAGAAGAATGGTAAAAGAACAGTGCGGTCACAATAGCGTACGCCTGTATTATAGAACGTCATACTAGCTAAACAAGAAAAAACCCCTTTTTCTACTTCGTCTGCATAATTGTAACGCTTTCACGTTTGCTAGTAAAGCCTACTGCATCAAATACACGCGTTCCTAAAAATAAAACTGGTACTGTGTTTCTTAGAAAACCTTGAGATAGACACACTGCGTAATGACCTAGATTAATATTACATTAATGTCATTTTATGCACTACGTAAACGAAAAGACAGACGGGCTTAGAAGAGAGAGAGAGAGAGAGATGTACGGAGGAACGCATGCAATACTACCACGTCGTCTCGCGATTGAAAATTAATGCCACCCCACGCGAAAGGCATGCAGGCTTGCTTTTTTTCAAATAAACAGTGACAAAAACACTACCAATACGAGGTAAGGTTTTAAAAAACATGGTTAATTCTTATTAGGAAACATGACACAATACTGTTTTACGTCGGAAATCCTGACATTAGCCTGACAGTACAGAAGACATCCCATCGTATAGAAGTGAACGGGTGGTAGAAGAAAATACATATTTTGAACGAAGCCACTTGGCTCCATTAAACTTATATATTTGGGTGCCTTAGGACTTGCTGACAAAGAATATGTTAGGTATTAAGCAAATAGTATAATAATTAACAAATTATAGCCAAAAGACTATAGTGGTGTTGTCTGACAACACAGGATCATATTTGCTCATAATGGCGTGTTTGGACACTGCTTTAGGGGAAATGAGGCCACCACGTTAGATCCGATTTGATTGGCTAGAATAATATGTAAGGCGAAACATGATTAGTCGACTGCAAATACTATTTTTGGTTGTTAAGGGAAACGGTAGGAAGGGTAAATTTTTTCAAATGCTTTTGTAAACATGCTCTTATTGGCTAGACCATTTAATATAGTCAATTAGGAGCGTCTGTTCAGTGCCACTTTGTGAAAATAAACTTTGTAGAATCAAGTGCGTTGAGAACCAGCTCATATTTTTCTAATAAAAGCCTGGGACAGAGGCAGATCGGAATTGTGCCATAACTCATCGCCAGTCAACGTACGTGTTTAATATTTCCTTGAATTGTGGGACCGTGGTACTAAAGTATTAAAGCAGCACCTGGTCTGAGTTTTGCTGAATCCAGAGGCTGGTAGCATACTCCTTGGTCAAGATATCGACCAGTGTTGTTTCTCAAGAACACGGTGAAGCAAGCGAGCAGAGGAGTCAGTTTTCCTGCCGCCCACACAGAAGTTAAGATTTCTTTGGCCAGAGCAGCTCAGTCTTGTAAAACCCCCTCTAAAATTGACTGTACATTAAATTAAGAGGGACAGTTATTTGTTTCAAATAAAAGAAACTGTGAACCTTTCCAATATTATTTCCACCAGAAACAAACACATGAAGTCATGATGACAAACAACAACCTAGCTTGAAAAGCCAGTATTACCTCATAGTACTACATCACTACTTACACACATATTGTAATAATAATATATGTCAATACAAAGATCCTATCTATAAATTGTGTACATACAACTTGTGATTACATTTGATTGTGATTCCTGGTTCACTTTGTAGTTGAATCAGGATATCTATTATTGAAAGGAATTAATACATATTTTAAAAGTTAACACTTGACTTATTAAGATAGTCTTATAGAGTGTTCTATGTATGTGAGTGTCACAGTGTTGTAAAGTATTGTGGATTAAATTAAATTGTTTATCTGTCTGTTGGTTGTTGTGAACATACACTTCATCACTATCATAACCCTAGACATTCAACGTAGTCATCACAATATTCCAGAATAAGTCTGACTGAGGTCTAAATGTGGTAGCAAAGTAAGGTCATCTGTAACACCCCACACTTATTAGATACAGATACCTTCACAGCTGATCTCAGTCAGTACACTAAGTCCCCTATAAATATTTATATCATCCCACTTTACCACAGCTATAACCTTCAACAAATGTAACCCATAACCTTCAACAAATGTATGACATATCCTTTAACAAATGTATGACATAACCTTCAACAATTGTAAGCCATGTCCTTTATCAAATGTATGACATAACGTTCAACAAATGTAAGCCCTAACCTTCAACAAATGTACGACACAACTGTCAAGAAATGTATAAACATTACCTTCAACAAATGTAAGCCATAACCTTCAACAAATGTATGCCATATCCTTCAAGAAATGTGTGACATAACTTTCAACAACATAAGCCATAATCTTCAACAAATAAACTACATAACCTTCAACAAATGAATGACATAACCTTCAACAAATGTATGACATAACCTTCAACATTTGTATGAAATAACCTTCAACAAATGTATGACATAACGTTCAGCAAATGTATGACCTAAACGTGAACAAATGTATGACATAACCTTTAACAAATGTATAACGTATCATTCAAGAAATGTAAGACACTTCCTTCACCAAATGTATGAAATAAACTTCAACAAATGTATGACATATCATTCAACAAATATAAGACACTTCCTTCAAGAAATGTATGACATAACTTTCAACAAATGTATGACATAACCAACATATGTATGACATATCTTTCAACAAATGTAAGACACATCCTTCATAAATGAATGAAATAACCTTCAACAAATGTATGACATATTATTGAACAAATATAAGACACATGCTTCAACAAATGTATGAAATAACCTTCAACAAATATATGACATATCTTTCAACAAATGTAAGATACATCCTTCACAAATGTATGAAATAACCTTCAACAAATGTATGACATATCATTCAACAAATATAAGACACATGCTTCAACTAATGTATGACATAACCTTCAACAAATATATGACATAACGTTCAACAAATGTATGACATAACGTTCAACAAATGTATGACATAACCGTCAACAAATGTATGAGATATCTTTCAACAAATGTAAGACACATCCTTCACAAATGTTTGAAATAACCTTCAACAAATGTATGGCATATCATTCAACAAATATAAGACACATGCTTCAACAAATGTATGACATAACCTTCAACTAATGTGTGACACAATCTTCAACATATGTATGACATATCTTTCAAAAATGTAAAACATAACCTTCAACAAATGTATGACATATCATTCAACAAATACATTCCAAGTCCTCCTTTTGCATGTTATTATCTCAAGCTCTTTCCATGCCTTCCTCATAATTTTTATTTCTGTTACCAGTTCTCTTCTCCATATATTTTTCGGACTTCCACTGCTTCTCTGAGCCTGGGGATTCCAGAACAATGACTGGCTGGTAGTGCTAAGGTTTCTCAGTGAGTATTCTTGTCGTAAATTTATTTTGAGAGAAAAAGTCTTAGAAATAGTGGTCCTGTTTAGAGTGGAGAATGATGGTGAGGCTCAGTGATAACAAGGGTTAGAAAGTAAATAGTTGCTTCACAGAGTGCTGGGGAGAGTAAGGACAGACTTATTTACGACAATCGTTCCTCTCAATCTTCTCCTCAAACTCTCCTGGTCAAACAATTATTTGCCAGTTTCCAGACACACACCTGCGCTCACACCGATTTGGTGCTTCAAACACACAGACGCACGTGAATACAAACTATATTAAACAGATATGGGAAATTTGGGCTTTGGTATTCCAACACAGTACTAAATAAGTTTATGCTGTTTATTAACATTAAAATCAATCACAACAATTATCATGTGTTACAGGAAAAATATCATAAGTACAGAAAATACAATTAACAAGGTGGGGGGGGGGGGGGGGGGGTGTGTGAAGAAGATTGGTATCGACTAAGCCCTTCCCGCTTGTATTAGACAAAGATAAACCCAGTCCAAAGATAGATAGTTATCGGGAAAATAGGTAATGTAACCCAACAGTGAATTTAATTACTCTGAAAGAGGTGTTACAATATTAGGTATGCGTGGTAGAAAAAAATCCTGTTATTCCCAATTGTTTTTTCCTTTACTAAGCAAATGAAAAAAGGGGGGGGGGGTAAACAGAGTTAACAAAATATCCCACTTAAAGGAACAATGCAGGGTATACAGAAAATGTATTACCCGATAGGCAAATTAAAAAATGGTTTGCAAAAATTAAATCTCCTGTCATTCATGCACGCTCGTGAGGGCCCACACTCATATACTCACACTCACTTACCATTTGCAGCATCAGGCACTCCATAGAATTATATAAACAGCAATTACACTCTTGACATATGAAAATGTCTGGTACTTCGATGTCCAGCCCCAGATTTAGCGAGGTTGGCTGATAGCAAATATTCCCACTTATCGCCGGACGTGAAGCCTAAGAGTTCTTGTGTTTTATTATATAAAAGGAGTCTATGGGATGGCACTGTCACAGTTCGATGCAGGGGTGAGAATGGAGTGGTCTCTTTAATTTCGCCGCTGGTGGTAAAATTCCTTCAATGCGTGATGATAGCAACTGACCGGTAAGTTTTTTAAATCCAGTGAGGAAAAACTAGGCCCAGTCACAGTTCAGGTAAATATGTACTCTCTCACAGCAGAGCAGTAAATAAAATATCGCTACTGGCAACTGATCTTCTTTCAGTGTATTTTACAGATTGTAATTTAATTTGATGGTTTATTTAAATGTTCTTGGGTGGGCTTTCTTTCATGTAATGATGATAGCTAGGCCGCATCGGACCACCACAAGATTATATTTAAAATGTTTCATCAATATATCTGGAAGTTTAAGAACCGAGTCTGGAAGACTCTGTATGATTTCTTTATTGCTGGGATCGCCAAGGTTATGTGATCATTCTATAGAAAAAGATAGAAAAACCATACTTCCCTTGAAAGTTGTGCCATCTCTTCGATCAAACTCCGCGGATAAATCCATTTTACTGCGATTTTATTCGTTGTTTGGGTAATAATAGATTGTTCTTGCTTCAGAATATCTATGGCCTGAATTTATGTGTATTGTTTGTCTGAGTAGGACGAGTCTGTCTTATATCTGTATATCTTTACATATCTAAGTCGAACTATATGTTCTGTTGTCTCTAGAGAGGTCAAAGGCTATTCGGCGGATGTGTCGCTAGAGTGTGGTGTGATTTGGCTTCGTCCTGATAGGGACTGTGTGTTTCCTATGTCGGCCTGTCGCCGGGAAAAAGTGATCTCAGTATTTGTGGGGAAAGTGATAGTCGTCTAGACCTATCGTGTATGCTTTACCCCAGTGTTTATTCATATTGCCAAGGAATGGCAGTTCCATATTTCCTCTACCAAGGTAATCAAAGACACTCTTATGAACTCTCGATCGAAGCCACCATTTTCGATAGTTACGATTTGAATGTCTAAGAGAATATATTTGACTCGATGAAAACGACTTCGATTCCTAGCAGCACTATATTCTGTAGAATGCAGTCAATTGTTCATGATCAAATCTACAGAGCAATGCAATGTTTTATGAATGACTAACTTTAGGACAGATTCATTATCTGCATCCAAACGTGAGTGACAGTTCACGAGTGAAGCCATCTTGGAACCAAAACATGTAGCGACTTTCAAGAAGAGAAAGGGGATGCCCGTATTATCGCTTGTTTAGTCCAGAGATCACTGCTACACATGAGAACCCGTTATTAGCGGTTCAATATTATTATATGAAAAAAAATATGTGCTGAACATTATGTGGGAGAATCGTCGCTAAACGAGATTAGGTTTAGAAGCCATCTGAAATATTGTTTATAAGCTGACGTGCTCAGTCAGTGAAGTCAGATGATTTATATGTATGGGCGATGCTGAGGGCTTGGCTACTGACAGTCCATTATAATATTAATCTACATGAGTGCCCATGTAACATAACATTGCAGGACCATTTATCCACTGTACTATGATGTATTATGCCAACCTGTGATTTGTCACTATCTGTGCTGTCGAGTGTGTACGTCCAATTAAACTTTAGAAAAGGTACACAGTCGTTGGTGTCGATGACTTCCAGTCATACATGAGTGTGAGAAAAGAACATTTGTCAACAACACGAACCCTTATCATCATTCGCACATTGTACACTCAATCCATGTCTACACACCACTGCGTAGGTCAAGTTGACATTCCATACACTACAGTGGAGCAAACAACACCATAGAGATCTTATCAACTGATGATGATGATGATGTCTGCTTCCATCCACTTATATCTATCTTTTGGTGGATATCATTAACGGGAATAAAAATCCAACATTATCAACTTATCAAATATATATTATACCGTGCACAGAAAAAGAAATCACTCCAATGTAGCCACCAATTCAGATGGAAATCTAGCAGAATTCTACTATAGCTAGTGAATCTTAAATCTCTGGCGAACGAATGATAAAATGGCTTTCTTCGTGGTCTGTATATATCTAATTGGAATGCAAAATTGGGGGGACATGTTAGAATTTGACACCTTTTTAGATCTCATGAGACTTTCGGGGTTCTGACCGCCAGACTAAGGAGAGATGCCGCCCATGGTTTTCCGTATCTCCGTTCGCTGCGTCCGCTTCGGCTTTCCCGTTTGCTCCGTCTTTCGAGCGGTGTTCTGGTTGACACAGAGATGCAAAATGCCGGCAAGAAACTTGCGTCGTTCGTTTCAGGGACCACTACTGCCTTTGATAGCATGCCGCTAGTCTTTCCTGAGATCCCCCAGTGCCTGTTTGATCATTTGCCGCTACTTTCGTTTGATTCTGGCAACGCCCCCACTGGGCCGGCGTTCTGACCAAGTTAATGAAAATAACTGCATATGATTGCTCAAGAGATATCCGTGGGCGTGATTTAACCTCTCCTTAAATCAATGCGATGACCAGAATGAACGGTAGATAACTGTCCACATATTAATCAGCAAACGTGTTGACAATCTGCGTGGAAAGGTTGCATGCTAATGAGTCCACGTTTCTGTTGTGCATAGCTAATGAGTCCAGGTGGAAAGAAATCCCGTTTGACGAAAAGTTACCACAATATTCGGGGGCACTGATGTTATCCGAAGGGGTCGTTACGAAGGGTCGTATCATATCATCCAACACTTCAGGGTCAGCTGAGTTCGTCTGTCACAATCCTATCCACCGCCAATGTTTTCGTCTCATCCCCTGTTGCAAGGGTTCTCAACCTTTTGTTTTGCTCATGACCCACTTCTGAGCCTCATTAACCTCTGTGGGCCCCACTCATAGTCACTGTTAGCTGGAAAAAAGGCACTTCACCTTCTTACTGTGGCCCCCTAGAAATATGGCATGGCCCACGGTGAGAAACTTTGTCTTCAGTTTTGCATTGGTGACTAGACCTACTATTTCCATTATTCTATTCTAGTCCATCGTTTTAATGGGTACCAAATATTTCCTGTTAAGTGTTCAAGTAATGAAAACACTCACGTGACGGTCCTCGATGGTCTTCGAGATAACAACTACTGTACAATGAAGAAAATTTACTCCGACCACTCACAGAACCAGACTACATATTACTTGACCGCTCTTTGTTTTATTGTATGTCATCATCGTCATCACCATTATCATCCTCATCTTCTTCATCGTCATCATCATCATCGTCGTTATCGTCACCAATCAGATCACCATCATCATCTTTGTCGTCATGATCAGCATGATCGTCATTAATCATCATCAGCAGCAGCGTCATCAGCAGCAGCAGCGTCATCAGCAGCAGCAGCATCATCATTACCATCGTCCTATCACCATCATCCCCATCATCACATGCTACAGGGAGCAGTAGTTCTATTCTTTCTTAGTATCATCAGAGACCCCCCGGGGAGCCACACGCCCGGGCAGGTATTGTCTGTACCTGAGCATAATTACCGACAGCCGGTATTATTACTCTATTACGCAAGGAATGAAAATAAATTAACCAAAGAAATGTAATTATGTATTAGAATGTATTATGTAATTAGAATGAAAAAATGATAATTTTCCTCTTGACATTTCTGCTGTATATAAATCCATATCTAATCGAATAATAATTAAATTTAGTAAATGGAACACATTAGTGGAATATAAAATAAACTTGCAATAACCCGTCAAAATTGACAGGTTTTTTTTTTTTGTTTTTTTTTTGTCAAAAAAGACAGGTTTTTAATTGCAGCCATCTTATCATTTTGATCCATAATAATAAGTCTGCAATACTTTAAATTAAAATTTTGTCTTGAAGAAACAATCAAAAACTTACATTTTAAGGTTATTTTTAGGAAAATGATGAAACTGGACAGAAGAGTATCTTGATTGTCTGTTGATTTAATCTGCATCTCCGCACCTTTCTGTCTCCTCCAGTTCATATACTGTTTATCGATTGTGTTGTTTCATAATCAAACTGTTCATGGACACCGTCATTTGCGCACTTTTCTATTTTCGGGAGAGTACATATAAGGGAAACAATACAATTATTGTCTAACTTTCAACCACAGTTGCACCCCTTAGCTGTGGTGGAAAGTTAATGTACTCTCTCGAAAATAGAAAAGTGCGCAAATAAAGGTGTGCATGATGTGACCGATCGACCGACATACTTACGGCGGGAATTACGGTATTGGATAATAATCCAAGAAAGGCAATTGCCTTATGAAGATACAACAAATTACACAGTATGTAATGTTGGCGAGTAATAAACCGTTTAAATGCCAATTTTCAAATAGAGAAAAAGAGAGGGAGAGAGAGAGAGGTGAGAAGATATACAAACATAAAGGTATGTTTTCAGGCACTCGTAAGAAATAAAGAAGTAGAACACTTGGACAACAGAAAAACAACAGACGTGAGTGGCTTACCCAGGGTTCGAACCCCGTACCTTCCGTACGGCAACTCCGCCTAGCTATCAAGCGAATCACACTGACCCCACGGCCAGCTAGGCATCCCCAAAAAAGGATTCGCATCCACACGTTAAGACTGGGACATAGATGGAGCAGTATACATTTATCTTTGTCTTCTTGCTAAAAGTTTACAAAATCTAATACTTACTTATATTTTATGAACATATTTTTCGTACCAGGGCTACATACAACGATCATCTTGCTCAGACATATTATGTCTCAAATTTAAGTAACGAGATTTTAATACACTCACGATACTTCAGGGTAAAATATGATTTTACGAAAATAAGTACGCTTAAGAAAAAAAATTGTTTCGAATGCAAACACGCAGTGGCGTACTAAGGGATATGTGGGGGGGGGGGGGTGTCCTCCCCGGGCGACAGCCTGGAAGGGGGTGCCCTCGGACAATATTATGATAATACTTTCTGTTAAATATATACATGCAAGTGTACTTCTTTATGGGGATAGCGTGCCAAAGGTAGGATCCGCCCCGGGTGCCAAGTACTTTAGGGACGCCTCTGCAAACACGTACAGTTTATTTTATTTTTTTTTTTAATTTAATTTGAAAAAAATGGTGAGTCAGTTTCAGAAACCAGCAATACACCGGACGTTTCAGGATAACCACAGACACAAACAGGAAACAAAGACAAGAAATACAGAATGGTTCTGAGAAAATGACAAAGTACACAGCAGATACGTGGAAAAAATTAATAAACAAAAAAACAAAAATATGCTTAACAAGAAAGAAATGTCATTGCAAAGATACTAGCTATAATAACACAGTAACGGCACTAAAAGAAAAGTATGATCTGATATGAAAGATATCTCAGGCGATGAACGAATGTCCGCCTTAAAATAACAGTTGTATATCAGAATACACAAAAAGGAACAGGAAGTGAGCCTGCGAGTATGAAAAGGCTAATAGAAAACCAAGAAGGTTATGAAAACATACGAAATACGAAACGAGACCAATAAAAATAAAAAATAAAAAAAAAGGAAGTGAGAGGTAATTGACGAAGAAAAGGAGGAGCTCTACGATAAAGTAAACGGTTAAATATATTTTTTTTTTAACTTCAACTTTAGTTGTATTTATGAATATGACTGGCATAGGCTGGTTGAACTATTGTGGCATATCTTCAGCAAGACAGTGTCGAAATCATCTTGGGAGTTGCGAACGCTGTCTAACCAGTCATACATTATGTATGTTGCAGGAGATAGTTCATTCCTAAGAGCAGTGTTTCTTAACCAGTTTTCCAAGGAAGCCTATGGTTCCGCAAGATATTTTGGAATAAATAAATACAAATTTGGAAATACCTTGAAAAATTCCAAATATCGTTTTCTTTAAGGTTATATTTAGCTGTATGTGTCTATGTTCGAGTTGTATCGTATTGATAAAAGACATAGGCATATAATACATTAAACATTTGTAAACTGTATGATCGGTAACTCGATGAGAGGTCACAGCAAGTGGGGCTAAAAATAAACATGAAAAAGTCAAAGATAATGAGAATAAATGTAAGAAATAATAACGTGGTCGAACTTGAAGAAACACCACAACAAAATGTAGAACCATACACAGATTTTGAGAACAATAAAGACTCCAGACTTTCTCAACCTTATTTATCCTGCAGGAACCCTTGAAATATCTTTCAGGTCTCAGGTTCTCCCTGCATAAAAATTATTATACTTACAGCTCACGGCATGTAAGCTTGTTCAGTCAGTTGTAAGTATAATAATCCAATAATAATTGTCAGTGCTTTTTGAATAGAGAATGATTTATTTATGTGGGGTTTTGTTTATTTTGTCCAACTTATTAGCTTTCTCTTATTGTTGGTTCACCCTTCCCACACAGGATATCAACTCTAATGCAAGTCAATAGTGTGGGTAGAAGTAACTTTAGTTTTTCCTTTTTTAATTTTCTACTTGATTTTTTTTTTTTTACACTGTCCAAGTAGGCATACAAGTCGTATAACAAATTTCTACTCTACAAGATGCTAATAAAATATGGTATTTCGGGGTGGTTAGGCTGACGTCATCAGCTTACCGTCTTCCCTTACGTGCAATACAGCGCTCACCAATTTTCAACAGCCTCCCCTGTGTCTCGTCAAAAAGCGAGAATGGACTCAACCAAGTGACCAATGTCCTATTTCGCACTGCCATACTGGATTCCACTGCTAACATCGCCCGGCGCGCAAAGTTAAAAAAAAAGACGTTTATTTTATTTTATTTTATTTTTTTTTCAGTCACGATCTCTCACGGAACCCCTATCGACTTCTCGTAGAACTTTAGGGTTCCGTGCAACCCCGGCTGAGAAACCCTGATATAGACAAAGTTGGAGGGACAGACAATGATGCCAAAATATGAATTTAAAAAAAGCAAGAGGAGCTTTCACTACATTGGGAAACATATGGAGATCAAGAGAAATCGTCCAACACGAAAGTAGGACATTTCAACTCAAATGTCAATTCAGTCCTATTGTATGGCTCTGAAACATGGAGAACACAAAAAAAAAAAAAATCGGACATTCATAAATGGATGATTGCGTAGAATAGAAGGATTGAAACAGTATGACAATTTCACCAATGTGGAACTGATGACAAGAACCAGACAAGTGCCAGTTGAACGAGACATGAGAAGATGACCCTGGCGGTCGGTAGGACACACACTGAGAAAACCTGTTGGTAGCATTACAAGGTAGTCCTTGTTATGGAATCCCCTGGGTAAGATATACAGAGGTAGACCACAATTAAAAAAAACACACACACACATGGATAAGAGAATTGGAGACAGAAGTGAAAATGTGGGAAGGAAGACATTGAAGGAACTTGAACTGATAGCACGTGGCAGGAGGAACTGGCGTATGTTTGTTGAAGACCTATGCTCCTTGGGAAGCTAAAGTGTAATGACTGATTGATGATCTGACAACACTGATCCTTTTTTTTAAAAGTGTGCCGTAATAGAATTGCGTGGTAGGGACTCCGCTAGTTGTGGAAAATTATTTAAGGGGTTCCGGCTTGGTAACAAGTTTGAGAAACGCTGTCTTAGGGTTTAACATTGTCATAAATGTTCGAGTGAATTGTTCCATAATTACAGAAGGGATTCAGAGTATAGTTGGTAGATAATGGCACGACTGAACTTTGGCTGGAAGACCACGTTGTCTGACGCTATTTATCAGTTGTAAACATTATAAATCACCCGTGTGTTACCGAGGCCCGAAAGGGGAGCAAAGAATAGTAACACTGTACTCTAACTTGTATGTCGTAAAAAGCGACTAAGGAGGGTTGGGCATGGAGCTGGTTACCCCATCCCGTAAAAAAACTTTTTACCAAAAAAAGTCAACAAAAAACATCATAGAATATATTTCCTGTCTTAGTGCAGTTACAACGCTGTAGAGAGCGAGAAACAAAATGAGACATAGAAAATGACATACGTACACAAATGCTGTAAGAGAGAAAACTGAGGAAGTTAGCCCCAGCAGAATGATTGTACACCATCCCCACCATTTTTAATTTTCGCTCCCTGTGCACCACTTTAGATTGTCCGCTTGTAGAAAACCAACATCAAGCATTCACAACCTCTTGCAGGTGGTTTCAGGAGCAGGTTGTTTTACATGATGAGGTTGCCAGCCTCATGCCCAACCTCATATTAGTGTAGGGTTCCCATTCGTCCCGTTTTTCCCGGGACAGTCCCGTTTTTTAATAAAATGTCCCGGTGTCCCGAATTTATTCCAAATATCCCGCTTTTTAAGGGTCCTTCCTAAAAAAAAATCTTTGGGTAACAGATTTTATTCCGTGTTTTAGTAGTTGTGATGAATTTACCGTGATACAACGTTAAAATATCTCCAATTATAAAGATAACATTGTAGGGATAAAAGTAATGCGTAAGATACTAGGAGACATGCTTGCCCATGCCCGCATTTCCCATCGCCATTCAAACTAACTAGTTAGACGTGCAGACGAAACGGTACCCTTGTAGACGGGAGGATAACGGAGATATAAAAAAGGAAAAATATGACTGAACACGTGTTTGAACCTAAAGGGCAAAAAAGACGTTATTGGTAATAAAAGAGAAAAAAATTCACGCCACTAGTTAACACAACGTAAGGAAATGGACAGAAAAGACCTTAGCTCTTATTCGAAACAGTCATTTCTTGGACGTTTTACGATACTTGGTTGTTTTATTTGAATTCAGCGGCAAACGCCGTGGAGAAGGTTCGAGAACAAATTTCAAAAAAACTAACCTTGAGAAAAAATATGTTTTTCTTAATAATAAAGTTATGAATATAAAACCTAGCTAGTTTGATAGCCCATCTTAAGCAGAGAAATAATATACTTTCATTTATACAGACGGACAGATAACAAGGAAGATATTGACAAAAGACTGTATTGTTCACATCAGACTAGCGACAGTATTGTTGTGCATACTTTCACTAAAGTTTCAAATTACACTGACAAACAACATTTTTCTTTCTTATATAAGAATAAGTGTTCTTATGTCAGTTTCTTGCGCTGATTTCAAATCTGAAATCCATTTATCTCTATCACGTCGGGTTCTTAAGATATTTGTGAATAAATATATTTTTGGGAAACCGTTATTTGCTCCGTTTCATTTTTACTATATAACTTATTAAAAATTAATAAAAAGCAACATAATTCTACTTTTTATACTGCTAAAAGATGCATGACATATGTTACGCTATTTTTCAAATAGTTACTGTATTTTGAAATAATTCTGAGCAAAATATGGCTTCTAGAAGTTGTAGAAATTCGGCTGATCTGTTCTGTTACGTGTGCGGATATTTTACCGATCGTGTTGACCAGAAAAACTTTACACCATTACTAAAGAAAGCATATGAACTTTATTTCGATTCAAAAGTTGATGATGCAAATAAATCTTGGAAGCCAAATGCAGTTTATTCGATACATTGGCAGGTTGGTTACGAAAATCGCCGAAGCATAAGTCGATGCCTTTTGGAGTGCCAGTAATATGGCGTGAACATACAAATCACACTACTGATTGTTACTTCTGCTTGACAAATATCCATGGTTTCACTTTTAAAACTAGAAAGTCTGTGGTTTATCCAAATATTGAATCGGTTTCGAAACCAGTGCCTCATGATCCAATCACGTGTCCGATCCAAGTACCACCAGAACAATATCCGTTGGACGTAAATGAACCATCAGAAAGTGATAGTTTACCTGCTTTAGAAACTAATTCTGACTCAGATTACATACTGGTGAATGATGGTGTTTACTTAATTAACCATTCAGAACTTTCAGATCTAATACGTGATCTCGCTCTTACCAAAGGACAAGCGGAATTACTCGGTTCGCGACTCAAAGAATGGAATCTTTTAGCGCCCAATACTCCGATATCTAAATTTCGTCATAGACACAGAGAACTTGTTCAATACTTTGAGATGGATGATGACATTTGCTATTGCAAAGATGTAAACGGTAATGAGCACATAGTCAACGAATGGCGATTTTTCATCGATTCTTCCAAGATTAGTCTAAAAGCCGTGTTATTGCATAACATAAATTTTTTTTCATCAATTCCAGTCGCCTACTCTGTTCATATGAAAGAAACTTATGACAATATGGCTAAACGTTTGGAAAAAATAAAGTACAATGACTACCAATGGCGGATTTGTGGAGACCTAAAGGTCATTGCAATTCTCACGGGCATGCAGACTGGATATCTTAAATTTTGTTGCTTCCGATGTGAATGGGACAGCCGCAACAGACAGGAACATTATGCAAGAAAGGTGTGGCCTATCCGGGATCGAATGCAGCTCGGGCATAAAAATGTAATACGCGAGCCATTAGTTAACAAAGATACCTTCATTATACCACTGTTACATATAAAGTTTGGGCTCATGAAGAATTTCGTAAAAGCGTTAGATAAAACGAGCAAAGCTTTCACTTATCTTCGAGAAAAGTTTCCGCAAGTTAGCGATGCAAAGATAAAGGAAGGTATCTTTGTAGGACCTCAGATTAGGAAAGTTATTGCAGACAAACAATTCGAGAACTTGTTACATGGTAGTGAACTTCGCGCATGGATGGCATTCAAATCGATCGTCGATAACTTTCTGGAAAATCACAAATCTGTCGACTATGTTGCATATTGTTAAGCAGTGCATAGATGCATACATAATTATGGGCTGTAACATGTCCCTCAAAATCCATTTGCTTGATTCGCATCTTAACTTTTTCCCTGACAACCTTGGCGAAGTCAGCGATGAACATGGAGAATGATTCCATCAAGATATCGCCGTAATGGAGTCACGTTATCAAGGACGGTGGAGTGTGACCATGCTTGCCGATTATTGTTGGATGCTTCATCGCGATGTACCACATGCCATTCACCGACGAAAGTCGACTGTAAAGAAATTCAAGCCTACATAACTGTTATACTTCTTGTACGAATGATGTTGTAATACTGTATGCGTTGTTAAAAAACTTCAATTGCGTATTTCTAGAGATCCCGACCTGATAGAGAAAAACGGTTTGCAGATTTAAAAACAGCGCATTAAAATTGACCAGAAAAACATAGAAATGTTAGAGAAAGAAAAAAAAAGTTTTTTTGTGTTAGTCAGTGTTATTGTCCTTGAGACACGGAAATGCAAAAATCAAGCTGTAATGAACGAGAGGGGGAAGGTTGGAGAATTGTGGCTAAAAATAACTTAGGAGGCAGATTTGTGTAGGGTGTTGCGTGTAGTTGGTCCAAGAAACAAGTGTGTTTTTTGTGAAAAACCAAGTAGAGACAGACGGACCGACAGACAATAATACATACTTGACTGAGATCTGACTGAAATTTGACTTTTGGTTGAAGATTTGAAAAAGTTAGAGGGGAAGTCTGTGATTGGACAAATGTATTCATATTAGCGGGATAGAGATGCGCATTTTTGCCATTTTATATAAGTCTGTCCAGGGACACAGTCAGTTATTACCAGTGGTGTTTTTCCCAGAAGATATTATATACAATTAGTGGGACGCCATACTATAGCCAGCAGCTCAGCTGAGTTTTGCTAGTATTAACTGTGTTCTCAATTCTGAATTCTGGTAAGAATGAAAGCATTTATCTTGTATATTTTAAATATTTTGAGTGATTGATACTGCCATATCATATAAAATGATTACGACAAGTAAGTGCTCGCTCTAGGTCCCCAGCCCAAGTTCAGGGTCTAGAGACAAACAAAAAATATATGGACGCCTAACTAAGACTATGGAAGGCGGATCCATTATTGAGATGAGTGGGAACATATCACCTATCTTATTGAGGGAAAGAGGAAGCTATTGAACAATCTCAGATGCAATGCAGTCTTGGGGAACTGGTACTATATTGAAAACAACTGGGTAAGATGTGCTATGTTGGTCAGAGAGATCTGACCCATTCTGTGCAATGTTGATGTGTTGTGCTGTGTGTAAGAGTGGTGCAGTGGATAGAGTACTGACACATAGCACAAATTTTGTTTCAGAATTGTGAGTTTCTGTTGTGGCACTAAAGGTAGTGCAGCCTAGCATTGTATTACAGCTACAGAGAGGAGTGGGCCACAGAAATCCAGTATCGGATCTTCACAGACAAGATGAGTGAATACGTGGCCTGCTGAAGATTCACCAGTATTTAAAACCACCACAAATATTTCCCCTATCAAATATAGACGGAATTCTTGGGAAATATAACATTTACTGCAGTCTATAAGTAAATGGACAAAGCTTGTTGTAGTCACAGAGTGGGAGTGATGACACCACCCCAACAGCACATCCAGTAATAGTTTCCCAGAGACAGTAGAAATATTATTAAGATTAACCAGTCTTATAAAATACCTATGTACACAAATTCCATTTTATTATGCCATATATATGCATTCCATTTATAACTCCATAACGTTTCATATGTTCTGACCAAAATAAAACATTGGTTCAGAACTAATAAATTTAGAAAAAATTGTTAAACTCAAAACTAAAACAGTCTAAGTTAGTTCAGTGTGTTATAGATTTTATTAATATTATTAGACTTATTAATTACCTGTGTGTGTTTGTATATTCTATTACAACACATTACATTTCAGTACCCTAGACTTTTTAACGTAGCTACATTCATGATAGTAAAAGAGATCTGTTTGAGGTCGTAGTGGTAGTAAGAAGGGCCTTCTGTAATTCACATAAACTTTTATCTCAGGAGCCTTCACAGCTGACCTCATACAGCACCCTAGGTAACATAACAACCATACAATACCATCAAAACCACTACAGTAGTGTTACTTTATCAATTTCCGGTTACAGTGGACCCTCGGTTTGAATCTCGAACAAAAATTCGAAAGTCGACCAAAACAGTGTTCAGTGAGCATCTACCAAATGATTTAACTACAGGAAGGCAGAAAAGTTTCTTACTAGTACTGTGAGAAATCCGTTGCAAGAATTAGAAAAAGAAGGACACATAACAGTTGAAAAGTTTCAAAGCTATGCAGTAGATTTCTATGACACCTGCATTGAATATATTCAGGAGTGGTGTACACCATTTCTTACGCCTCTTCAGTCTATGGATTGGATCAATTTGAAGGGAAAGGAGTCTGTGACTTGGAAGAACATCCAAGAAAGCTACATATTCACGAAGACAGTGTCACCAAATTTTACTGTGAATGAAGAGGACTTATTTGATGAGTTTGCATGTGTGGAAAAATATTGTGAAAGCAAATTTGATGTGTGGAGTGAACTGAAGGATCAAAGTGTCAGTGAAAAATGGTGTGAGATGTTCGCTCATTTTACAAAGCAGGATATAAATGCTGAGAACCTGAAATGCCTAGTTAGTTTTTGTTTGGCACTGCCAGGATCCAATGCAGCTGTTGAACGTATTTTTTCATTAATAAATGCGCTTTGGACAGACGAAAAAAAAAAAAACAGACTTAAAATTGAGACAGTGAAAGCTTGCCATTATAAAGGCCAATTTTAAGGATTTCTCTTGTGCTGAGTTCTATGTCCAAATATCAGAAGAAAAAAAAAAACTTCTTGAACAGGCCCATAAATCTGATAAATATTCTGATGAATCTGAAATATAAACTTGACTATTGTGTATTTTTTAAAGGTGCGATTTTTCTAATTAAGTATGTTTGTAATTTAGAATTCTTTTTTAAAGTGGAAGTTGTGTTAGTTAATGTGTGTATTTTTATACCAGTATCTTATTTTAAGTAAAACATATAATATATAATAGATTTATTTGTGCTTTACCTTAATTTTTAACATGTCCCGTTTTTTTACAAAATGTCCCGGGTTTTTTAGGTAAAAATTTGGAAATGTCCCGGTTTTTGAACAAAACATTATGGGAACCCTATATTAGTGGCCTTGTATGACATGCTTCAGGACACAGGAGGCGTATTCTTTCTTTGTCTTATCAGAGACCCCGAGAACTACATGGGGCAATAATTGGTTTATATTAGACACCAAACGTTGCTCACAGCTGATAGGTCATCGTTGTGATCTTTTATCTCATTTTCTGTCGTTGTCTTTCAATTCACTTTTACCTTTATCATCTTTCTGTGTTATTACTCGTTTTTTGATCTATTCATAATCTTGTATTTTCGTAACTTCTCAAATGTTCTTTTATTTTTTTTATTACATCTTATTTTCTGTTCTCTCTGCAATAGAGATAAGACTATAAGGTCTAGCCCGAATGTACATACATACACACTCATAGAGTATGTGCGTGTGTAAGCGACAAAGATGCAGAGAAAGTCAAAGAAAGCTTCAACTTATTTTCTTGTTACTGTTGTTCAGAATCAACATCATTCGCTCTCCGGGCAAACCCATAGGTGCTCAGTCTCCTTCAGAAAACGTCGAAGGGTATGAATACTAATGGCGCTTTCCTGAAAGGATAGAAAACATTGCAGGTATCGAGAGAAAGAACAGCCAGACTGAAACTGAAAGGAGAGTGCTAACCACAAAATACAAAAGAGAAACATTACCCAAACAACACCTGCATATATGCATTCACAGATGGATCAGAAAAATATGTAACAGAAGATGAAGGTGAAGGAGTCTTTCTGAGCTTTAGCAGTGGCACACGAAAAAAGCTGTCAGTTGCGATAGGAAAATTCTCACAGCAGAGGCAGAGGCCTTTGAAAACTGCAACAGAAGTCCTAATGACAGAAGAAAGCTTCGAGAGACAAGTAGCTCTCTTCACAGATGCTATATCAGCGCTGAAAAGTCAGAATAATGCAGACCTGGATGACCTGAGAGTTACACTCCACAGTGTAAGCAAATTAAAACACTGGATTAAATCTCACTGCAACATCCCCCGGAAATGAAGAGGCTGACTGAGTGGCAAAGGAAGGCGGAAAGTTACCTCAACTTATGAAGAGGCCAAGAGTTTTATCAAGAGCAAATAAAGAGCACGTGTGAAGCACATCATCCAAGCCACAAAACAAATGATGCTAATTACCAGCTTAGCAAAATTGAACAAGTGGTAATTCTACAGACTTCACACAGGCCACAACACGTTGAGATACCGTCAATTCAAGAAGCTAAGGATAGGAACTACAGGTGAGTGTAACTGTGGCACTGACAAAATGACTGATGAGGATCAACTTCACAGGTGCTAAACTTATGAGGAACAGAGATATGGCATCACCAGGACCATTCCTGGAAAAACTGCTTTCTTTGAACATATTCAAGTCGACGTCTGAAAGTGAACGAAGAAAAATAAGTATTTATATTTGTATAGGTTTTTTTAATCTCTTCGTTGACACTTCTCATTATCTAAGCCAAGTTGATTTTATGATTCTGACTGTTGAGACGTCACTAGATAATTGGATTGTTCTTTGTGATTATTCTCAATATGTCAGTGTTAATATGTTTAAATGTGTTTTTTAAAGTATGTTAGTAGATGTTTCACTTTGTGTTCCCCGAATGTATTGTTTTGAGCTGGTAAAAAAAGTCAAAGTAAACACGTTCCTAGAGTAGATACTGCGAAGGGTAGTCAAGTGTCAGATCCAGCTTGGAGAGGTGCTGTGACTAGGTCCCTTTCTCGCTGTTTTTGCTTTCCCTAACGCAAGAGCAGAGCAGGTACCCATTTTCAGTTGTGTAGACTGGAGCATGACGCTGCCAGGTTTCGAACCTATAGACACCCCCAGGAACTATACAAGCGCTATTTATAAATACGGTAAACAAATAATTTCGCTTAAGAAACATTCTTGCCCTTTTCATTTCAATTTGTTTCAATGCCACGGACCCCTGTGATTGTCAGATGAAAGCTATGGACCCCTTTGGTTGTCTGATGAGGGCTATTGACCCCTTTCATTATCCGACGAAGGCTATGGACCCCTCTGATTGTCCAATGAAGTCTATGGGCCCCTTTGATTGACCAATAAAGGCTATGGACCCCTTTAATTAAGCAATAAAGGTTATGGACCCCTTCTTGGGAAAAAATGTACACAAAGTCATAATGAAAAATGTTACATTTAAATTTTACATTGTGATCACGGATCCCGTAACGTCTACAGAGACTCCTAAGGGGTACATGGATCACAGGTTAAGAAACCTTGTTCTATGACTTATCAGTGTCCTTTCAGTTGTTAAGTGCAGTCACTTGGGCTAAAATCACCCATTAAAATGGCTCGACATTGCCGTCAGGATAAGAGACCGAACGAGCTTTATTTTCAAACGTTGAGAACAGTGCACGCAAGGCACGTCTAACATTCTATCCTTCCTTTTTCTCATCTGTTATACTATAGCCATTTATTCTCACATGCCTTTTCAATATTAATGTTTTACAACAAACAGTATAACAATATAATAACAGTATACTCACATATACGTTATCTAATTATAGTCAGGAAATAAAATATACTAAAAAGGAAAGTATTATCAAAAACTACATACACAAGCATAGAATGATTTAGAACGCAATGAAGGTGGAGAGAGAGAGAGAGAGAGACAGAGAGAGACAGAGAAAGACAGAGAGAGACAGAGAAAGAGACAGAGAGAGAGAGACAGAGAGAGACAGAGAGAGAGACAGAGAGACAGAGACAGAGACAGACAGAGAGACAGAGAGAGACAGAGAGAGACAGAGAGAGACAGAGAAAGAGACAGAGAGAGACAGAGAGAGACAGAGAGAGACAGAGAGAGACAGAGAGAGACAGAGAGACAGAGACAGAGAGAGACAGAGAGAGACAGAGAGAGACAGAGAGAGACAGAGAGAGACAGAGACAGAGAGAGACAGACAGAGAGACAGAGAGACAGAGAGACAGAGAGACAGAGAGACAGAGAGAGAGACAGAGACAGAGAGACAGAGAGACAGAGAGAGACAGAGAGAGAGACAGAGAGAGACACAGAGAGAGAGACAGAGAGAGACAGAGAGAGACAGAGAGAGAGACAGAGAGACAGAGACAGAGAGAGACAGAGAGAGACAAGGAGAGACAGACAGAGACATGGAGAGACAGGGAGAGACAGGGAGAGACAGAGAGAGACAGAGAGATACAGAGAGAGACATGGAGAGACAGAGAGAGACAGAGAGAGACCGGGAGAGACAGAGAGACAGAGAGAGACAGGCAGGGAGAGACAGGGAGAGTGTCACGTAGGTTTTATATTCATTTAATTTCCTACATCATCTTCCTATTCTTTCACCCGAATTCTCTCTTTTATTATCTCTGTATTCCTTTTTTTTTTTCCTGTATATTTTTCATCCATTCGTTTTGCGAATATTATTTTCATATAATTGGCAAACTTTACCTGTTTTCCTTTCTCTAAAACTGAGAATCGCACCTGGGTGGTATTGCGTACATGTCAGTCGCGCTGGTCGGACGATAGGCGTGAATTTACAGCATTCGCTAGACATTCGTCTGAGGGTCTCTGGCCTGGGGCGTGAAAATTCACCCGAGGGACATGGAAAGTAGACAGAGAGTCTGCATTTCAGTAAACGCATGAGGTTTTTCGTCAGGAAAAACCCGGCTTAGCGTGAAAATCCACTCCGCACTGCAGACGGTGGTCTGAGATTTGCAACTCATGCAAGCCCTCGGCCACTGATGGCTGTTACGTCACGCGATAAGCGGACGAAGGTGTTATACGGACGGGGGAGACTATTTCGCTTGGCGAAATAAGATTAGGATCCTGTGTCCGATTTTAAAGATATTGGCCAAGTTTGAAACTTTAATTTCATTCTCGTTCATAGACTCACAGTAGATAGGTTGCTCGTAAACAGAATAGCTGTTAGCGAAGATCTCAGTTTGTTTCGGCAATTTGTCGAACTTCTAGACTTCCAGAAATATTTTCAGCATTTTTATTCTTAAGTTGTGCGACTACCTGTAATTCTGTGGTTGAGGTAATTAATATGATAGATATATAGATTTTGTGAGTGTTAAAGTTTTTAATCGCTTAATTCATTTTAATCTATTTCTTTAGCGTAGAAGAGAAATAAAGTGGTAGGCTATTATATTTTCTAGGGAAGCATTCAGTGGAAAGCAGAATAAAATTAAAATTTCTAGCTTATAACGGCAATTGTAGCTATTTATGAATTTAATTTAACCGCTAATACTCAGTCGAGTGTATTTTTCTAAACTAACGTATAAACTCTAGAATCGAGCCTCATGAATGGTGACGGAATACGCACGTGTTCCTAATTCATGAGGATTGCTGATTTTTAAATATAACTTACGTCACGGGAAGTTTAAATGATAAGCAAAGCTCTCTGCTTGCAAGTTTAAATGTAAGTTATAACCAGTACAGATTCTGTTTATTATATTATATGTGTTATTTTTCCTCCACACAGTGAAAGTTTTGGGGTGACCCTAACTTTACCAGCACCTAGTAGTAGTTTCCATACTTGTGAAGAAATAGACAGTCCTTATTTTGAACCACGTGGGTTTCTTAAGTACCACTGGTCTAAACAGTGCATATGCAACCCGAGTTAGCCAGAAATACTATATCCCAATAACGGGTTTTCAAAGACTGTAATGATAAATACTGGACCTTGGAGCCAGATCTTAATTTCTTCTAGAAAACTCTACGAAATTTTTCTGCCTGGTGGCGCGAAATACTTCAAGTATTAACTAACATCTCCCGACTATATATATATATATATATATATTTTTGTGGACAAATCTGTGGTGTGACTAAAGTGAATCCTATACTGAGGGAAGGCACCGACCTGACATTCATCATTTCTAGAAACCTACGCTATTGACACTGTGCTCTGCTAACTCCCGCGCCTGGAATAATTTTAGGTGACTTAATCAGACATTTGAACAAATTTGCACACCCAAGTAGTCGTTCCCGGAGACTCCGAGTTAAATACGTCTTTTGGAACTGGGGACTTCTTGGCAGAAGACTGCATTTTTTGAGTCTGTGTGAAAATCTAAAATCAGTGTGTTCCAAGAGGCAGCGAGCAAAGTCGTGAGTACATGTATGAGAGGCCATGGCGGAATGAATGAGTGTACGCTGGTTTGAGTGATATTTTCACTATTATATCTTTGACACCCTGTTGCTGTCCTATTTTTTTTTTTTTTTCAATCTGCATAATTTGTTGCTAAGGCTAGAGTTCTTGTGTTTTTGTCTTAGGTTAAATCAGATTTTTTTTTTCAAACTCTGTGCATATAATTACGAGATAAAACATAGAAAACTCTTAGACTCAAACCCTATGTATCTGTGACTCGGGCGCCATCATATGTTCTCTTAACGGGGCCGGGCTAAACCTAGAGTTAACACTATAACGGGGCTAACATCCTTGCAACATTTCCTTGAATTTTTATGACTATGTGTATATGTATTTTCCTTGATGTACTTTCTTTGATGTTGTGAGCCGATTTTTCCTGATATTAAAATCGCTCTTGAACTTAATAATCGTGTTTGGTCAGCTCGTTCTAGATAATATATATATATATCATTGTTATAGTTTTCCCACGTCTGTGTGTTTACCTGTCGTCACGTGTATGTGCGTGCCTGTGAGTGATAGAAATATACGTAATCTGTATATTGGTGTAGTCTGTCTGACGCTGTAACAACTGTTGTAGAAGATAGGTGAGAGAGAGAGAAGAATTCTTTTCGCTTTCAGAGACAGCCACTATATCAAAATCTATCATCTCACGTGTGTGGAAATTCTATTAACTTTCACTAACTCTCACTGAGTCTATCACCTATTCAAACCTATTCAGAAGGGACCAAACCTAGTCTTAATTCTCCTATCGAAAATCTACGACAAATGGTCGCTCGTTACCGGGAATTGAACCCAAAATCCTAAGGCGATACGACAAATGGGTTCTCGTCCGTAGGATTTTTGAACTTAGAATAGGAAGACGAGTACGACAAATGTGGACTCGTCTATCTGGATTTTGAACTTAAGATTCTGTATTCTGATATAGAGTAAGAGTGTGATGTCTTGTGACTGTGTATCTTTTAAAAAAAAATATTACCCCCTAGACTAGCGATCTGTTTACGGGCGTGCTGACCACACAAACTAATAAGTTTTTTTTTTCCACAGCATCTTTGAATAATATACATTTTGGTTACAGGTTGATTTTGTCGGGATATATGTTAACTGCTGATTGTAATACTAAATGCTGGTAAAGTGGTGAGTGTATAACATTCACTGGGTACTGAGGCAGAACGGCGTTTGAACTAAGTTAAGGAGTGTGTTTCGGACTTTTTGTCCAGATTAATTCCCTCCCTTACCCGATCTGACTTCAGGGGCGAACTTATAGTGGATTTTTAAAAATTAAGGGATTATTTTTTCTCTTTAATTTTTGCAATATTCTTTTGCTTTTCCACTGTAGCAACTTATTTTTCAGTTGTAATCTTAACTACCATTTATTTGGCGTAGTCGTGTTTTGCATTGAGTGCTTTATTGCCGATTAATAGCAGCGATAGTTAGATTTTAATTTGGAGGAGGTATCCCAGGGTTAAGGATATCATCTTTTGATTTTTGGTAATTTTTTTTCTCGTAAGTGGTAGGAACCAGTGTATCCTTTTTCCTATTTTCGTTCTCCACTAGTCTCAGTCACTGACATAATATGGCCGAGAGGGCAAAGCTTAGACAACTCCTCAGGGAAGAAGCGAGAGAGGAGGGACTGGAAGGAGAGGAAGCGAAAGCATTTGTCAGAAACGAACTTGAGAGATACGATGCGGAGAGGAAAGCAGCGGAAGCTAAGGAAAAAGCAGCCGCAGATTTACAGCAGAAGAAGATGGATGAGGAAATGGAAATCCGCAGGATGCAGCATGAGGAGAAGGAGAAGGAGAGACAGCATGAGAAGGAGAGGGAGGAGAGACAGCATGAGAAGGAGAGGGAAGAGAGACAGCATGAGTTGGCTCTTAAAACTCTAGAATTCCAAAGTCGTGGTGCTGCCTCTACCTCCAGCAATGGAGAGTCTTCTCCTCATTCCTCCTTAACTGACCCTGCTAACACTCAATCTCTTCAACTAAATGCTATGTCTTTCACTCTTGAGTCTTTCCCTTGTCCAAATGAGAAGATTGACACATGGTTAGAAAAATTTGAGAAAATTGCAACTCTGTACGGGTTAGAGAGGTCGCGTTGGAATATGAAACTTTCCCAGGCCCTAAAAGGTTCTGCTTATGATGTTTATTCTAAGCTGGAAAGTAGCCAACAAGACGACTACGATGTGTTGAAGAAAGCGTTACTGGAGCGCTTTGAAATGAACGCTCGCAAGTTTTTGCAACTGTTTCGCAACAGCCGGAAAGAGAATTCTGAAACTTTTCACCAGTTCTCATCTCGTCTTAAGGGATATCTAACAAAGTGCCTTGAGCTTTCGCAGCTCCCCTCTACCTATGAAGGTCTTGAGGAACTTGTTCTAACTGAACAAATAAAGAACACTTTGTCTGCTGATACCCGGAGATTTCTCGCTGAGCAGGGGGCAGAAAAACTTGAAGACATTTTGGAAAAGTCTGAGCGTTATCACAATGCGCTGGCTGAACTACCGGCCACAAAGCGGAAACCGACAGAGGAGCATTTTCGAAAAAATAATCTAGATCAACCTTCTCATGCTGCGAATCAGTTTAACCACAGAGAAACTGGACCTCAAAACCCCCCTCCTGAAAAATCCAAGTTCTACAAGAACAAGTACCCCAACCACCCCAAACAGTCTGATCAACCCGACCGCCCTACATGGCAGCGCAGCCAGAAAGGACAAGGTGGCAAAGGGAGAACCCCTGAGCACGGGACATATGATCAGACCGAGCACACCGAGCCGAAACGCATCGGATGCTTGATGACAGTCTCGCAAGGCGGAATTGTTGACAGTGATTCCCAACCTGTTGGGGATAGACCCTCAACGCGAGGTATTGTTATTTTGAACGGTTCTCAAACTTCTTGCTTATTTGACACGGGGCTTTCTTACGATTGCATTGTTGCCAGAAACCTGGTTAAACCCGGTCAAGAGACAGGAGAGACCGTCAAACTTTGTGGAGTTCGTAAGAGTGATGCACCTACAGCGCTTCCCATCGCATTGGTGGAGATACACTCTGACTTTGTCAGAGGTGTGATCAAAGTGGCTGTTATGGATGATCCCATCTACCCAGTCATACTTGACGGGAGATACGTGTGTATTGGGAAACCGGAAGAGCCGATTGTGGCAGCAGTAACTATAAGAGGGCAAACCAAGAAGGAACGGGAGCCTGCGCCAAATTTGTTACCTATGGAACTTAAAGAAGCGCAATACAAGGACCCTACCTTGGCACCCTGCTTTAGGAAACTGCCCATGGCGAAGGAACCAAAACAGCACGGGGACATTTTTTCTGAGGATGGCGTACTTTATCGGAGAACGGGCAAGCCTGACCAAGGTTACAACCAGCTCCTAGTACCGAAACAGTACAGAAGCCAAATCCTAGAAAGGGGGCACTCTCTTCCCTTTAGCGGACATATGGGACAGAACGCCACAAACCAACGTATAACCACTCATTATTGGTGGCCAGGAGTAAATACTGATATTATCAGGTATGTCAAATCCTGTGCCCAGTGCCAACGTGTACCACCCAAGCAACGGACACCCCAGTCCACATGGGTGAAATGCCAATAATGGGAACACCATTCGAACGGGTTGTGATCGACATTTTAGGGCCTTTCGAAAGGACTAAAAGAAGGAACAGGTTCATCCTGACCTTAGTCGATACATGCACTTTATGGGCAGAAGCTATCCCGCTAACATGCGCAGATGCCAAGCATGTCGCAGAAGCCCTCGTGCAGATTTTCACTCGGTTGGGATTCCCTCAGCAAGTGTTGACGGATAATGGATCTCCATACCGAAACCTGTTGATGGATGAGATCGTTAAGATCTTGAGGACCCAGCACATCCACACTAAGCCATATACTCCGGCCGGAAATGGGCTCGTGGAACGTGCAAATGGAAACCTCACCATGATGCTAAGTAAGCTGGCACAAGTGAAACCTGAAGATTGGGATCTCTGTATTCCTGCAGCATTATTTGGCTACAGAGAATCTCCTCATACTTCCACAGGATTTCCGCCAGCTACACTCTTATTCGGCAGACCCATTAAGGGCCCGCTTGAAGCCTTACTTCAGTCTCTGACAGACGAGAAGGCTGATGAGACAGTTGTCTCAGCCAGTAAATATGTGTCGGTTTTAAAGGAACGGTTGAAACTAGGCTGGGACCTAGCAACGACTAACTTTAAGCGAGCACGCACCAAGCACGCTAACCGATACAGGAAAGTCGCGGAAGAGAGAGAACTGGAAGCAGGAGAGAAAGTTTTGGTGTTGCTCCCTACCGAGAACAACCAACTGAAGATCGGATGGCAAGGGCCGTTTACCGTCCTGAAAAAGATTTCTAAGGCTAACTACCAGATCTCTATTGAAGGAAAGGAGAAGGTTTTCCATTTAAATCTCTTAAAGAGATACTTGGAAAAACCAGTGCCAACCTCCGACCATCTCCTGACGATCGCCAAAACTGACGAAGATGACGATAGTGGCAGGGATATTCCACCGCTATCAGAGGAAATCTTTCAAAAATGTCAGAAGCGGCGACGCTCTTTCAAGCGCGCATATGAGACATTCCAGGGGAAGGAAACTTTGAGGAGTGGACTTGAGTAGGAATTGGACAGAGATGGAGGGGGAAGATGAGAGGGAAGAGGACAGACACCCTGAAGCTACGGTTATAGGAAATTAAACTCCATAACGTAGACATGGAGTGCTTCCATATCTTAAAGGGGGGAGGCTCTGTCACGTAGGGTTTATATTCATTTAATTTCCTACATCATCTTCCTATTCTTTCACCCGAATTCTCTCTTTTATTATCTCTGTATTCCTTTTTTTCCTGTATATTTTTCATCCATTCGTTTTGCGAATATTATTTTCATATAATTCGCAAACTTTACCTGTTTTCCTTTCTCTAAAACTGAGAATCGCACCTGGGTGGTATTGCGTACATGTCAGTCGCGCTGGTCGGACGATAGGCGTGAATTTACAGCATTCGCTAGACATTCGTCTGAGGGTCTCTGGCCTGGGGCGTGAAAATTCACCCGAGGGACATGGAAAGTAGACAGAGAGTCTGCATTTCAGTAAACGCATGAGGTTTTTCGTCAGGAAAAACCCGGCTTAGCGTGAAAATCCACTCCGCACTGCAGACGGTGGTCTGAGATTTGCAACTCATGCAAGCCCTCGGCCACTGATGGCTGTTACGTCACGCGATAAGCGGACGAAGGTGTTATACGGACGGGGGAGACTATTTCGCTTGGCGAAATAAGATTAGGATCCTGTGTCCGATTTTAAAGATATTGGCCAAGTTTGAAACTTTAATTTCATTCTCGCTCATAGACTCACAGTAGATAGGTTGCTCGTAAACAGAATAGCTGTTAGCGAAGATCTCAGTTTGTTTCGGCAATTTGTCGAACTTCTAGACTTCCAGAAATATTTTCAGCATTTTTATTCTTAAGTTGTGCGACTACCTGTAATTCTGTGGTTGAGGTAATTAATATGATAGATATATAGATTTTGTGAGTGTTAAAGTGTTTAATCACTTAATTCATTTTAATCTATTTCTTTAGCGTAGAAGAGAAATAAAGTGGTAGGCTATTATATTTTCTAGGGAAGCATTCAGTGGAAAGCAGAATAAAATTAAAATTTCTAGCTTATAACGGCAATTGTAGCTATTTATGAATTTAATTTAACCGCTAATACTCAGTCGAGTGTATTTTTCTAAACTAACGTATAAACTCTAGAATCGAGCCTCATGAATGGTGACGGAATACGCACGTGTTCCTAATTCATGAGGATTGCTGATTTTTAAATATAACTTACGTCACGGGAAGTTTAAATGATAAGCAAAGCTCTCTGCTTGCAAGTTTAAATGTAAGTTATAACCAGTACAGATTCTGTTTATTATATTATATGTGTTATTTTTCCTCCACACAGTGAAAGTTTTGGGGTGACCCTAACTTTACCAGCACCTAGTAGTAGTTTCCATACTTGTGAAGAAATAGACAGTCCTTATTTTGAACCACGTGGGTTTCTTAAGTACCACTGGTCTAAACAGTGCATATGCAACCCGAGTTAGCCAGAAATACTATATCCCAATAACGGGTTTTCAAAGACTGTAATGATAAATACTGGACCTTGGAGCCAGATCTTAATTTCTTCTAGAAAACTCTACGAAATTTTTCTGCCTGGTGGCGCGAAATACTTCAAGTATTAACTAACATTTCCCGACTATATATATATATATATATTTTTGTGGACAAATCTGTGGTGTGACTAAAGTGAATCCTATACTGAGGGAAGGCACCGACCTGACATTCATCATTTCTAGAAACCTACGCTATTGACACTGTGCTCTGCTAACTCCCGCGCCTGGAATAATTTTAGGTGACTTAATCAGACATTTGAACAAATTTGCACACCCAAGTAGTCGTTCCCGGAGACTCCGAGTTAAATACGTCTTTTGGAACTGGGGACTTCTTGGCAGAAGACTGCATTTTTTGAGTCTGTGTGAAAATCTAAAATCAGTGTGTTCCAAGAGGCAGCGAGCAAAGTCGTGAGTACATGTATGAGAGGCCATGGCGGAATGAATGAGTGTACGCTGGTTTGAGTGATATTTTCACTATTATATCTTTGACACCCTGTTGCTGTCCTAATTTTTTTTTTTTTCAATCTGCATAATTTGTTGCTAAGGCTAGAGTTCTTGTGTTTTTGTCTTAGGTTAAATCATATTTTTTTTTCAAACTCTGTGCATATAATTACGAGATAAAACATAGAAAACTCTTAGACTCAAACCCTATGTATCTGTGACTCGGGCGCCATCATCTGTTCTCTTAACGGGGCCGGGCTAAACCTAGAGTTAACACTATAACGGGGCTAACATCCTTGCAACATTTCCTTGAATTTTTATGACTATGTGTATATGTATTTTCCTTGATGCACTTTCTTTGATGTTGTGAGCCGATTTTTCCTGATATTAAAATCGCTCTTGAACTTAATAATCGTGTTTGGTCAGCTCGTTCTAGATAATATATATATCATTGTTATAGTTTTCCCACGTCTGTGTGTTTACCTGTCGTCACGTGTATGTGCGTGCCTGTGAGTGATAGAAATATACGTAATCTGTATATTGGTGTAGTCTGTCTGACGCTGTAACAACTGTTGTAGAAGATAGGTGAGAGAGAGAAGAATTCTTTTCGCTTTCAGAGACAGCCACTATATCAAAATCTATCATCTCACGTGTGTGGAAATTCTATTACCTTTCACTAACTCTCACTGAGTCTATCACCTATTCAAACCTATTCAGAAGGGACCAAACCTAGTCTTAATTCTCCTATCGAAAATCTACGACAGAGAGACAGAGAGAGACATGGAGAGACAGAGAGAGACATAGAGAGACAGGGAGAGACAGAGAGAGACAGAGAGAGACAGGGTGAGACAGGGTGAGAGAGAGAGAGAGAGAGAGAGAGAGAGAGAGAGAGAGAGAGAGAGAGAGAGAGAGAGAGAGAGAGATCACTAAGAAATGTCCCTTCACTGAAATTTAAATTAAAGTGGTAGTTAGAAAATCGTTACTGGCACCGAGACACCTGTTTACAACCAGGTCTTTTCCTTAGCAGCCAGGAAGCTTTGTAGGTCATCTCTGAATACTCATTTATTATATGGCTTCTTCCAGACGCCTCCATTACTTCTTTTTTTTTTTTTTTGCCTGCTTAGATTTTATTTATATTTATTTTTGTTTGTTTTGTTTATTTTTCTTCTTTTCTTATGTTCTTCTTTCTTTCATTTCTTTGTATTCATTCGTCTCATTTTTTTTTCTGTTCTCTTTCTTCCGTTTCATTGTAAAAATAATAATAAAAATATTAACAATTTATGCAATGGAACAAGAGTTACGTTCTGCCAAAAAAAAAAAAAAAATACAAACAAACAAACGAAAACCAAAAATAAATCAGACCCGCACACTCACACATCACTATGGCAGATAACTCCATGTTCAAGATATTATAAAATTACATCCACAGTTTATTAAATAGGAATGAGTTATCTACTCCTCAGTAAACAATTTTGTTGGACACAATATGTAAAGACAGGTAATTCTTTACGCAATTTATGCGTTCCTGAGACTCTAGCGTAAACAGAAATCGCGTAAATGGAACATGATTTATCTTTAAACTGAATATAACGTAAGGGTGATACGCTCCACCAAACTTCTGGATATTTACAAACAGCTTATTTTTTCTCTCATGTAATCTTTATATTCTTGAAGTCATATTGAGCCCTCGCATTTGCTAAACCATCCAGAACTAGTAGTAAAATTTGATTTCACCTCTTCTGTTCCTACATTTTCATAGAGGTTGGTGGCCTTTGCCGAAATCAAACAGAAGCTAATCGGAACATTGTGTCCGTTCCGGTGAGTTCAGCCAGCTGCCAACAACTTTTCTATCCTTTCCATTATGTTGCAGACTGTAACAACTGGAGAGGAATTACTCTCCTCTCAGTTCCCAGCAAAATACTAGGCAGGATAATCATCCAGAGAATTTCAAAAGCAGTTGACCATAAACTGAGGAAAGAACAAGCGGGCTTCAGAAAGAACAGAAGATGTGCAGATCATATATTTGCCCTCAGGAACATTATAGAGCAGTGCTCAGAATGGCAGAGACAGCTGTACATTAACTTTGTTGATTTTGAAAAGGCATTCGACATCATACACAGGGACAGCCTATGGAAAATTCTGAGGGCTAATGGAATTCCCAGCCGCATTGTTTCCATTATAAAAAGCCTCTATTCTAACTTTACATGCAGTGTTGGATCGAGTAATGTAACTTTCGAAGTGGAAACAGGAGTACGACAGGGATGCCCCTTATCAACAACATTATTTTTGACAGTCATAGATTGGGTGATGCGCCAGACAACAGAGGGCAGTCCAAGAGGAATTAGATGGACAACGTTTTCTACACTGGAAGATTTGGAATATGCAGATGACGTGGCACTACTCGCGCATTCACACCAACACATTCAAGACAAAACCAATAGACTGAATAAGTATGGCCAGCAGGTTGGCCTGAACATCATTTTGAAGAAGACAGAGGTCATGACACTAAATGTGAGCAGTCCTGAGCCAATAACAGTAAGGAACCAGAAGTTAGAACAGACAGACACATTTACTTACCTAGGAAGCATAGTAACACCTGACGGCGGAACAAGCAAGGACATTAACAACAGAATGAATAAAGCGAACAGTCATAGACTGGGTGATGCGCCAGACAACAGAGGGCAGTCCAAGAGGAATAAGATGGACTACATTTTCTACATTGGAAGATCTGGAATATGCAGATGACATTGCACTGCTGGCACATTCACATCAACACATCCAGGAAAAAACGGATAGACTTAATAAATTTAGCCAGCAGGTGGGCTTGAACATCAATTTAAAGAAGTCTGAGGTCATGACGCTCAATGTGAGCAACCCTGAGCCCATATCAGTAAGGAATCAGCAACTGGTACAGACAGATACCTTCACATACCTAGGAAGAATAGTAACACCAGACGGTGGGGCAGGCAAAGACATCAACATCAGAATGAATAAGGCAAGAACAGCCTTCTTTCGCCTAAATAACATCTGGAAGTCCTCCCAATACAGCACAAGCACAAAATTAAGATTATACCAGAGTTGCGTGCTTTCTGTGCTTCTCTATGGTGCGGAATGCTGGAGAGTCACAGAGAAGGAAATGTCAAAATTGTCCTCTTTTTCACACAACATGCCTAAGAAAAATTCACCGAATCTTTTGGCCGAATACCATCACCAACCAAGATCTGCTTACTCGTAGCAAGCAAGAGGACATGCACACCATCATAGCTGGCAGACGCTGGAGCTGGGTTGGTCATGTCCTCAGAAGAGACCCCGATGCCATCACAAGAACAGCTATGCTTTGGACCCCTGAAGGAAAGCGAAAGAGAGGCCGAACAAAAACAACTTGGCGGAGGACTGTGGAGGCTGAGATGCAAAGAATGAACCAGAGTTGGGGCACTGTACGAAGGATGGCCGCCGACCGTGCAAAGTGGAATCAATTTGTTGTTGCCCTACAAGACGCCACTAGGCGTGATGGCCACTGACTGCTTTGACGGTCGGTGGTTAAGGATCGAAGAAGAAGAAGAATAAAGCGAGAACAGCCTTTGCTGTTCTCAACAACATTTGGAAGTCTTCCCAGTACAGCACAAACACCAAATTAAGACTGTATGAGAGCTGTGTACTTTCTGTGCTTCTCTATGGTGCGGAATGTTGGAGAGCAACAGAGAAGGAAATGTCGAAACTGTCCTCCTTCCACACAATCTGCCTAAGGAAAATTCTCCGAATCTTTTGGCCAAACACCATCAGCAACCAAGAACTACTTATTCGGAGTAACCAGGAGGACATGCACACCATCATAGCTGGCAAACGCTGGAGTTGGGTTGGTCATGTCCTCAGAAGGGACCCTGATACCATCACAAGAACAGCTATGCTATGGACCCCCGAGGGAAAGCGAAAGAGAGGCCGAACAAAAACAACTTGGCGGAGAACTGTGGAAGCTGAGATGCAAAGAATGAACCACAGTTGGGGCACTGTACGAAGGATGGCCGCCGACCGAGCAAAGTGGAATCAATTTGTTGCTGCCCTACAAGACGCCACCAGGCGTGATGCCCGCTGACTGCTTTGACGGTTGGTGGTTATGGATCAAAGAAGAGAAGATATAGGTGGAAGTAGACGCTCATAACGATGTGCCTGATTTAATACTATGCTTGATTTTTTGTTTCCTTGTTGTCTCTAATGGTGCGTAAAGTGCTTTAACTTAAATTCAACGAACTGCTTATCATGGCAGGTAGCTGACCTTTTTTTACAGCGCTTTATTATGTTCAGTCTTTGATCAGTTGTTAGGGACCCTCTGGCACGTTCTACAGCACACTTAGTTGCACTATCGCTTGCTGCACACTTAGAGGCCATAATTAATTCATTATTTTAACTAATAATATTCAGAGGTTATTAAAACTACAAAATTTAGCATCTGAGAGTTATATATATATAATGTGGCCTAATGGATATGAACGCAGTTTCATAATCCAGATAAACCAGGTTCGAAACCTGCTGCAGGTGGTTTGGTAGCAGATCGCTTTGTGTGGATTTTTAACAATGGTATAAGCGTCGTACCGTTCAGAAAGCAATGGCAAACTACTGAACGTAAAAATTGCCTAGAAAAATCACAAACAGCCAATAAAAGCTGGGGTTGATTGCCACGTCCTGTAAAGGATAAGCAACTAACTTTATACTAACACAGTGACATAAAACAGAGCATTTATTTCGAGGTGTGTACAGCGAGACGGAAACGAGGGAATCAACATCACTTGGTTGATGTCACCCTCTTGCTCTCGCTCTTCCGTTGGCGCGCAGATACATTTCTGCAAAAAATGTCGAAATATCGGATTTAGTAACTTCGACGAGCGTTTAAAAAAAAAAAAAAAAAAAAAACAGTGCCTAAAAATTAGTACGCGTATGTTCGAATTAGCGTGAATGAAACTCGCGTAAAGAGAGAACTATCTGTATTTCAATTTAAAATGCCTAACCATTGGAGCCATCAACAAAAGGATTGAAAAGTTACTCACTATTTTGAAAAGTTCATTTCTTCACTCCTATCAAACTAATTTATATAAAAGCAACGTCAGAATAAAGAGAATTAACTGCTCTTTGTATTGTAAAACATGTGTAATGTCCGGCCTGTTTAACACATAGCCTCATTGCGGGCAGCAATTTTATTTCTCTCAATTGTAACTTCCGTTTATTGGCAATTTTCAAATAAATGAAAACGAAAAGATTTATTTTGTTTCTGGAAATAACAAATAAAACTCAAATATCAAATGGCAGTTATTGCACCTTATTTTAACATTTGTATCAAATAGATACAAGTGAGGATTAAAAAACAAACAAACAACAACCTACAAATATGGAGTGACTTTTCATTTCCCTGTAGATCATCAGCGTCATCATCATCATCATCTGCCATCTCCACAACGAAGGTCGGCTGCAATGGATCTCCAACGTCTTCTGTCTCCTGTCTTGATGGTGCACTTTGATAGACTCTTTACTGTCCATTTCTTGACGCTATCTTTCCACTTATAGTGATGTCTTTCTCGTGTACGTTTGCCTTCAACTCTGCACTCCATTGTGATCTTCAGCAAAATATTATGTCTCTGCATATGGCCAACATATTTTAGCTGTCTAATTTTGATCTCCTTCATTAATTCTCTTTTTATTACTAGGTTCTCTAGGACCTCTTTATTTGTTTTCTACTCTTTCCATGTGTAATAGGAAGTTCGTTGTGTCAGAAATCCGGTTTCATAAATTTGCACAAGCGAAGTTAACGGACTCCTAAACTTAAATTAAAGGGCGATAAATCTATGACTTATTGATTTGTAAGCTAAGGGCGATAATCCAAAAATAGGCATCAACAGCAGTGTTTTTACGTTCCTTGAGAGAAAGTGGTGACTTTTTCAGTTAACTGAGTGAAGTTAAGCTCGCACGGGAAAGTGGTTTTGTGAGTGAGCGGTTTTAAGAAAAACTTGATCTAGAAAGTTCGAGTAAAAGTTATCGTTGTAAATCGCGGTTCTAAGTTTAATCAGTCAGATTTTAAACGCGCTAGCGTTAGGAAGCAAGTTTGCTTGTGTTAAGTTTTGAAGTGGCAAGCGCAATTTTTGGGTATCATCGGACAACAAGCCCAAGTTATTGGGTAGCTTCTGTGGTGACAGAAAAGTAATAAACTATTGTCTAGCCCCTTAATCGTTTGTACGTCACAATTATAGATGGCAGTTCATTTTATATTATTCCTGTGGACAAGATTGACAAGGTTGCCAGTACGACAGAAAATGTGTATATTTTCAAGTCAACCAGATATGTTGGTCTCGTCAATAATTGATAGACTATATAATACAAGAGAAGAACAATAGACAGTAGCTGGTCAGGAGAACTAGGAAATAGTAGACCAGTTATCAGCCTAACGAATGGGAATAGTAGAATTTGGCTAAAATATCCACCCCTGGCGGTTAGGCCAGTCTTACCAAGATACGCCAAGCAGAGCATAGAAGAAATAAGAGTCAGAAGAATTGAATCAAAATGTTTAAGAGACAAATGATTTCACTTAAAAATGAAGAATTTAGAAGGCAGATAAATCTCAACAGCAGTAGTCGTTTTCCAGTCGTCAACGCTCTGACATCTAGAGACAGCTAGGAAATACTGAGGCAGTAAGGAAGAGAGCCACCCGTGTGTTACCGGGGCCCGAAATGGAAGCAAAGAATAGTAACACTGTATCCTACCATGCATGCCGTAAAAAGCGACTAAGGAGGGTTGGGCATGGGGCTGGTTACCCCATCCCGTAAAAAAACTTTTTACCACAAAAACTTCAACAAACATGGACAAGTCAAATACAGAATATAAATCAACGCAGCCGCCCAAGACAGAAAAAGGTGCCCTGAAAAAGGAGGCGCATGAAGCAACCCAGAGAAAGCTGAAAGGAGTCTGGGTTGCCGACTAACCTTTTCTCGTCTAGGAAGAGCTGGATACAGAGGTGAAAATGATGAAGAAAACATGGAAAGAACTTGAGCGGATGGCACGGGACAGGAAGACTTGGCATGTGTTTGTTGAAGGCCTATTCTCCTCGGGGAGCTAAAGGGTATTGATTGATTGAAGGAAGACAGCAAGACATTGAGATAATAATTGATTTGAAATTGTGCTGTACAAGGTTGGCCAACCTCAAGGGAAGGTTGGATACATTATTTCACAACTTCCAGGTTATATGTAAATAAACTTCATCGTATTTTATACTGCTGTCGGAGACAAGTCACTCATCTATTGTTGATATCAGTCGTCAACTGTCTACATGAAATGTTGTTGTATTGCATCAAGTAAGAGGTTACTTTTATACCATCAACCAAAATCTGCCTACTGTTAGGGTAGTGATACGAACCCACTATATCATCATCATCATCATTTAGCGTACATGCCAACCGCCACATATAAAATGTGCCCCATTCTTCTATATATTCGCATTTCGAGAGTCTTTATTCTTTCTCCCGATTGCTTGTTCATTGTCCATGTTTCTGTGCCATGAAGAAATAAATAACTATTGGTGATTCTCAGTTCTAATTTATTGGTTAATTGTTTGGATGCCAGCATTTGTTTCATGTTGTTGAATGTAGCTTTGGCTATTCCTATTCTTTTCTGATTTCTGTTTCACATCTGCCATCTTCTGTTTTTATATGACCAAGATATAAGAAACTCTTGACTTGTTCCAGGATTTTTCCATTTATCCTTATCTTTAATCTTGCAGATATATAGTATAATAAAGTCAGTCAAGAAAACGTAAAAATTAGCTTACTGGAAACACGGGAACTTCTTCTTCTTCTTCTTGCGATCGCATCTTTGATGTTTACACCGTCAGACGAGTTCTCATGATGAATTCGACTGTTGTTTGAAGTTCCTCTTTAGCTCCATATAGCTTTGAGTTTAGTGTTGAGTCATTGGGCCAGTATATCTTTCTTAACTGGTGTTTTGTTTCGGTCAGTAGTTCTCCTCCGCCGTCTGCTGACTCCACAAGACGGTCTAGAGGGTCCTCCAGTAGCTGAGGGTGGGCTCTGTCGAGGCTCAGAGCCCGGCACTGCACCTGCCTGGTGGAGCTCCACAGGGCGAGCACCAGTACGAGATTTATTTGACGGTGTACTCATACATAAAAAAAAAAGCCGGAACAAATGAAAAAGACTTTTGATAAATTTGGAGTATTTGGAATATTTGTTAGCGAAAGAACATAAACAAACACGATGTAGTAACTCTTTATAATTACATCGAATACAACGCAGAAGGAAAGAGGAAAGGGTTAAGGGGCGGGGAATACATTCAACTACGCAGCACTCACTCACACTCAGTCACACACACACGCACACACATATATGAGCAACAGAGGGCACAGAATATTTGTGTTTGTATGTCTATCTGATCAGAAATCGTTTTCAGTAGATTAGACTGGATGCCTTTGTGACGTGGTGTCTGCTGCATATATGGCATGCCGTCCTTTTGAAACATCTTGTATGTAACCGGCTGTTATTGGAATGATTTTCTTGTGTCCAAGTGTCGCTTTGGTCGGGTTTCCTGTAACCAAGTGTCATTTTGAGTGGGTGTCATTTAACCAAGTGTCATTTTGAATGGGTGTCATTTAACCAAATGTCATTTTGAGTGGGTGTTATTTAACCAAGTTTCGTTTTAAGCGGGTGTCAGTTAACCAAATTTCATTTTGAGTGGGTGTCATTTAACCAAGAGTCGTTTTGAATAGGTTTCATGTAAGCAAATATCATTTTGATTATGTGTCATTTAACCAAGTGTCGATCTGACTGGGGGTCACTTTAACCAAGTGTCGTTTTGATTGGGTGTTATTTGAATAAAGTGTCGTTTTGAATGAGTTAAAATACTACATGCTGTTTTGGTTAGGTGTCATTTTAAACAACTGTCATTTTGACCGGATATAACGAATGACAAAAAATACCATGATAATACATCATATGATGATGAATCAATCAGCAGTACAATCCTACCCTGTAACTACAGGAATCAATCAGCAATACAATCCTACACTGCAGCTACAGGAATCAATCAACAATATAACCCACGCACGGAGCTACCGAAACAATGCGGCCAGTATGGAGAATAACATAAGAAGATGCTGGATTAAGGGTGTCAAGTACACATTCCAGATGTTCTAGATCAGTGGTTCTCAGCACGGGACATGTGCTCCTCCCCCTCTCCCAGGTGGCCATGCCATAATTCTAAGGGGCCACAGTAAGATGGTAAAGTACCTGTTTTTCTAGCTAACAGAGACTGTCTGGGGAGGGGGGGGGGGGGGGCACAGAAGTAAATGGGACTCAGAAGGGTGGCAATGAGCATACAAATGTTGAGAGCCTCTGTTCTAGATTACATTTTTGTAAGCCACAACTTTACCGATCACTCGGGGGTCGGAGTGCTTAAGAGATATGGTGTCCGCCTCTAATTCTAAAGGTTCTGCGTTCGCTTCCACTACATGGAATATAATTGATGGAAATTTGTTTTCAGAACCAGTGTTTCCCAATGATGTCATACTCCCCCTGATGTCCTGGGTAGAGAGATGGGATGCCTGGCCTTTTTGGATAAGGACGAAAAAATAGGACGTCCCGTGTGCAAGTTGTGCACGTTAAAAATCCCTCTGTAGTTGGAAATCGTCAAGAATAAGCCATACAGCCGCTGCCCTGGCAAAATTTAAAAATGAGGAAGTCTACCCACAACACAAATATTTTGTATACAAACATTGGGATCCTCGCCAGTGCTACGGAGTTCGTGCACTATGCTGAGATCCTCCTTGTGTGATCTAAGGGAGGAGATCGGAGCACTGATGGAGTTGTGCAACGAATATGGTCTTTCAAACCGAACCAAAACTAAACTAAATCCTTCCAACGATTTATGGCATAACAATTAGGGGGAACATTCATATTGACACATTTTGCACTTGGTGTAAATCCTACTTTGCTACGATTAGTGGTAGCCATTGTATACCATTGTATATGTATATATGTTTGTATGTATAATACACGAAACCACTATTGAATTTGATGCTGTATTTAGTATGTCACTCTATTACATGCCAATGTATTTTATGGAAAACAAAGATTCTGATAAAAGCCCCATGTATAAAAACACCCATTTTAAAATGCTGAAGATGTTTTCCACATTTTGATTAATTCTAATCTCAATTTTGCTCTGCTTAATTCACCAAACCACTTTAGACAGACGGACGGACGAACGGACGGACGGACGGACGGACGGACGGACGGACAGACAGACAGACAGACAGACAGATAGACAGATAGACAGATAGACAGATAGATAGATAGATAGATAGATAGATAGATAGATAGATAGATAGATAGATAGATAGATAGATAGATAGATAGATAGATAGATAGATAGATAGATAGATAGATAGATAGATAGATAGATAGATAGATAGATAGGGGTGTTTTCTCTTTCGGGAGCTGAGATACGGATTTAGGAAAATCGTCAAAGATTGAGATCTGTAGAGGAGTGCTCACCAGCAGTTTGACAAAATATTTCACAATGATTATTGATCGATCTGTGACAGCTTTCTGATGAGAATTTTTCCACACACAAAAAAATCCCTAATAAACAATATCTATTCTCACTATTCAAATATCAGATCCTACTATTGACCATAAAAATCCACAAATTCATCATATTAATGCCTCCAGTCTTATATTCTTCATCATCATTGTTATCATCATCTCATCATCATCATCCTCCTCCTCCTCCTCAACATCATGAAGATCATCATCATCATCATCACCTTAATTATCACCATCATTATCGTCATAATTATCAACATCGTCTTCACGATTATCATCACTTCGAGTATTATCACTATCATCATCATTAGCAGCCTATAACGCCTCAGTTTTAGGAAAACACAAATTCAAGCTGTTGGTTTACCAGTGCACAAAAATATAACTGGAACAACTTGTTCAGCAAATCCAGCAGAGGACGCTGCAGCCAAACGAAGCATGAAGAACCTCTACAACAGCGCACATAAGTTAACAGGGAAAAATAAGTCATCATATCTTCTTCCTCATTCGTCCTGAAAAGGGCGTTGGTTGCGTTGTGTCCGTTTACAGCAAAGCTGCGATATTTGCACCTTTCGGCTGACACATCCGGCTTCAGCACGGCATTTTTTGGGACCGGGTTTGCCTTCCCTTTTCGATCCCTACTCTTTCAGCCAGACTGCAGTGATGCAGCCTGTTTCCAGGACCACCACTTGGAAGTGGAGTAGGGTCTTGGTCAGCTCTGGTTCGCTGACCCTGACGCAAGCAGTCAAGCTATGAGTCGCTGACTGCATTCATCTCTCTAGCTGCGTCTTCGGTCCCAGTCATCATATGACCTTACCACTAACACACAGTAACTTAAAATATCAGATGAAGAGGTAGAAACAGCAGTTTGAGGAACTTCTAAATAGATTTCTTCCACAAGATCCCCTACACAGTGCTGGATTAACCATTAAGCAAAATAAGCGCGTGCGTATGGCACCAAGTGAAAAGGGAGGGAGGAGGGGCACCACAGAGTTTTTTTCCTCTACCTATCATGTCCTTTGTGAGCCGCGGTAGCACAGTGGTTAGTGCACTGGCTTCCTAGCTCGGTGGTCCATGGTTCGATCCCCAGTTGAGGTGGGATTTTTTAGACCAAAAACGGCTCCGGGGTCGACCCAGCCTCATGAATTGGGTACCAGAGCAACTCTGAGAAGGGTAATGCGGCCGGCGTGATGCGGACCACATCGCCCCTAGTGTGCCGATGGTCAAAAAAGATGTGCCTAACACCATATTTTCAATGGGCGTGTAACGGGATCCTTTACCTTTTTTATGTTATCGTGTCCTTAAGTCTCAACTCTTTCACTGCCACACTCGACTTTAATCGAATTGTTTGTAAATATCCTTATCTGCCGTGTTCGACTTTAATCTGAATTGTTAAAAAACGTTTTCTTTGGTATGGTGAGTGACTAAAGTGTAAAAGTTTGAAGGTGTCAGACATAGACCTAGAGTTCAGTATATTTAACTGTCTTTTCAATGTTTTTCTGCATGAATTGCAGTCTTTTTCTAACTGATACAGAGTAAATATTAGCAAGGGGAGGTGATCTTGAAAATGTTAAGCGAATAGATTCGATTGCGGGTTACGTTGCTTGGTTAAGCTGATGTTAAGTTAAAATAGTATTAGGGGAATTCCCTCGTATGTTCGAGAAGTAAAGTTAGAAAAGCGTGTGAACGCTAGGCAGTTCAATTGTGAAGGTGTATTCACTCCGAACTGTTGTGAGCTACGGGGTTTTAGCTATTGGTGGCTAGCCCGTGCAAGTAGTGAGACTGAGCGGTGTTTTTTGAACAGCCGGGTCTCGTATCTGTTTTAGGCGGGAGAAGGGTATTCCCGTGAAGGAGTCTGTTTTTGGGTACCGATGGGAGAGGTCGGTCCTACAGTGTGTGTTTTGAGTATGCCTGCGCAGTGCAAAAGTTATAGAGGCCATTATTTGTGTAGGCCTATAATTCCTGAGTTTATTGGAGAATTATGTTTGTGAGTATTTTTGAAGAGGTAAGGATCCATGAGGGCGAGATTACTGCAAACTGCCAGGGAGTGCAGTCTTGCGAGAAATTGCCACGAGTATTATTATTTATGTTGTTAGCACGGCGAGGATGATGTCCGTTTGCTAACCGGATCCATTGAGGTGATTTGAGGAGGCCATTGTTATTATTGAGAGGATCCATATCTACATTAAAGCGCCACGGTTGAGAGCGTCTTTGATGAGGCATATTTGAGGAGGCCATTGTTATTATTGAGAGGATCCATATTTCATATTTGAGGAGGCCCTTGTTATTATTGAGAGGATCCATATCTACATTAAAGCGCCAAATTTGAGAGCGTCTTTGATGAGGCATATTTGAGGAGGCCATTGTTATTATTGAGAGGATCCATATTTCATATTTGAGGAGGCCATTGTTATTATTGAGAGGATCCATATTTACATTAGAGCGCCAATGTTGAGAGCGTCTTTGATGAACCATATTTGAGGAGGCCATTATTTATTATATTAGCACGGTGATGCCGACCGTTGCTAAAAGGATCCAGGAGAATATTATAGCGCATATTTGAGGAGGCCATTGTTATTATTGAGAGGATCCATATTTACATTAGAGCGCCAATGTTGAGAGCGTCTTTGATGGGGCATATTTGAGGAGGCCATTATTTATTATATTAGCACGGTGATGCCGACCGTTGCTGAGAGGATCCAGTATTGATGAGGTATAGCGCTAATGATTCTGAGAAGTGGAGATGTGACTGAAGTACTGTATTATTGTATTGCTATGACTTGTAATTGGATTATGACTGTGTATTCGATATTAACGTAACGTGTTGTGGTGTAATAAACGTCATTAACTTTCACCTGCCGTTACACCATTCCATGCCTCTGATGCGTGTACCTGTAGTGTGTGAATGTACCCACGCACACTCACTGCAACATTTAACACGGTAGGAAAACAGTAGTCGTGACAGTAGTAACGCATGACCATAAATAGCCTGTGTGGCGAGATCTATGTCAACAAACAGATTGAATTCACTAACAGTATCTCGTGTGTAGCAGTGGTATGTTAGTCTTATAGAATTTGATATTTTCGACATTCGCGTGATATAAGAATTATGTTCTGCTCTGTGTGGGCGCATGAACGTTTTAAGCATTAACTAAACACCCACTCTCATTATATCAGGATAGTATTAAAACGAACGGTTACATATATTGGTGGTCTTCATTAACATACCATGGATTTAACATAACTCATGAAAAGGAGCATTTTTTCGACGGTTACAGTTTGGTGGGCCAGTTTATTTAACGGAATGAAACCCACCGAGTTCGCGTGATAGGAGATCCCCTGTGGGCGTGGCTTATGTATCCTCGCATTGCGTCATAGTCCTCGACCTAGTTGGTTTACTGTGTCCAACACGGTAGAATATAACAGTGGGAAGTTGACAGGTTGTTGGTAGACAGTCAAGTTTAACTAAATGTGAAGTGTTTTTGAGGAGTCGTTTGCAGATTATCTCAAGTCAAAAGTCACGGAGGTTGCTGTGCTGCGTTTTCTGTGTGCTGATGCAGTGTTGGGCGCATTCTACACTTTGGCAAGAACCTTAAGAGAAGAAAGTCTAGTTCGTGTACCTTTCTGCGCTGGAACGGTTTTATCTGCAGAACTTTGTGATATCTGGTGTGTTGGCGGAAGGGACGGAAGTATATTAAGATAAGTGATTTTGTTCTATGTAGATTGTGCCACTTTTCTGCATTTCAGCAAGTCTGCCTATACTATCCATCACTTATTCTGTTGATAATTGTCGTTGTGTTGTCGATAATTATATCGATTGATTGTACAATATGTTGATGCATAGATAGTGTATGCTATATATAAGTACTATAACCGAAGTTGGTGTACAGTAATTGATTGAGTCAGTCGAAACTCTTATAAAATGGATGAGTATGACAAATACCGTGAACTATTAGGATTTGGAGACCGTGAGCTGACTGAGTCTGAAATAACAAGACTGATATATGAAAAGCTAATTCATGAATGTGATGAGAGGATTCAGAAAAGGACGCTAGAAGAGAAGAAGCAATTGGACATAAAACAGAGTACCCTAGAGCAAAGAGAAAGTTTCATAGAATGTACTGCTGAAGTAAGTAAGTTACATGAAAAAATATCTAAACTTACAGATGATTTAGGTAAATCAAATTCCGAGCTTGTTTGTGTTCGAGCAGCATTAGAATCTGCATTGTGCAGAGTTAAAGAGGTGGAGGCTCGAATGGAAGATAAAGATAGCGAAGTTAGAAATCTAACTCAGGAACTTCAAGAAAGGAGAGAGGTGTATGACAAATTGAAAATGGAGAACAATGAACATGAGCAAACTTATATAAAAATGCTTCATGAGGTGATGAATGATAATGAGATTCTCAGTGATCAAATTAAGGAGATGAATATTGTACCCCTTAAGAAGAATGATGAGATTATGTATAATAACAATGATGATATTAAGATTCAGTCTCTACAGCTAGAGTTGACTCAGTTAAGAGCAAATAAAGAACAGTATGAGAAAGAGACATTAGTAGAGTTGATGGTTGAGAAAGAGAAAGTCACTAAGTTTAAAAATTTACTAGCAGAGGAAAGCTGTAAAGTTTTAAGAGCTGAGAGTTTAAATAAGAAATTAAGTGCAGAGATTTCACTTAGAGATAAGGAAATTGCAGATGCAAGGAGAAGAATTGACGGTTTACTCGACATTCTCTTGCAGAAAAAAATGTGGTCTTCTGTCAGTGTTGACAGTAATGGACAAAAAGCAAAAAGTCAGTCCTATACACTTTTTGCTGATTCTAAAGTCAAGAATAGGGGAAGCAGGTCTTTTCGTGGGAAATATAACTTTCAACGCAATGCCGATGATTTTAGCGATATTGGTTCCTGGCGGCAAACTAGCAAAGGAAAATCTACAGTGTTAGACAGTCCTGTGGATAACAAAAGAATTAATAATAAATTTCAATTCAAGATGTTAAAAGCCAACAAAGGATTAATTGAGAACCCTGATGGCTTGATAACAGGGAAAAAAGATAGAACTACTTGTTCCATGAAGGAAACATATTTTGTGAAAAACAATAAAGATATTGTTAAATCTTTCGGTCATACCCAGTCAAGTCAGTGTGACCCATTTCTTAAACACACTGCCACAGGCAAAGAGAAAAACACTTTTGATAGGAGATATAACCATGAGGTTAAAATGTACCAAGGGAGTTCTTCATATACAGTAGTAATGTTTCTTTGCCTAAAAACAAGAAACAATTTGACAGATCACAACATCGTGATCCTGAGAGTGTTAGAAATTATAGTGGAAATAATTATGTGAAAGTTTGTCAATCTGATAATAAACTTTTTGATAAAAAGCCAGTTCCATCTAGTAGATATTTTTATCCAAGAGGAAATGCTAAGCATAATTATGCTAACTGGGATGTAAAACAGTACAACTGTGTCAATAGAACAAATAACAATGTTCTTAACAGCAATTATAGAAATTGTAACCAGGTTAGCTATACTCCACATAAGAGCAAAGTTATTAACAAGCAAAGTAATAATACTGTTGATTGTCACACTAGTGGTGTCGAAAGGTCATCTCGTTCTTGTGAACGTAGTAATTTTTTTCAGCCTACAACAGGGATGAACTTTCGTTACGGTCAAGTGATCGCTAAGCCTTCTGTGATGTCTACACGTTTAAGGAGGACTTGCTGAGGTGTGTGAAAAGGGGCCAAGACTCTGCTCCATCACAAGGGATAGGTAAACGTGAAAGTTGATTTTCCGTTTTTCCTTATTAAATCTAACATATGATTAATAGAAATTTTCATTTGTATTGTCTCGTAGCGTGCGACGTTGTGATGAGTTGGCGCACTTGTTGACATTATTCGTGAAGAATGTGGATTATCTATCAAGCAGAACCTATGAGCGTCTCGCTATACATCTGACGAGTCACTTTTTGGAGGATCAAGAATTATTGACAGATTGTCGGGATATATTTTTTTTACAGCTGATTTATTTGTTAGAATAGTACATGTTATTGTATTCTGTATATAATATATCATATGATGTTCTATTAAAATATTTGTAATTTCTTTGAAACATTATGATGTTCATCTTTATGCATCAGTTGATTGCTACATATATATTTTTTGTGGAACATATGTGATTGTTTCGATAATGTACCAGTCCAATTTTTTTTTTAATGCCATTTGTATTCTATTTTGTTTTGATTGTGTGTAACATATGTGTTGGTAATAATTTGTATGTAATTTTTGATAAATGCAGTGAGCGGTGTCAAACCTATGCTCATTTAGATCATAATTATTGATCTGTATATTTTTCAGGTTGTAGCTGTAATTGTTAGGATAATTATATGAATGTATTGTTATATTGTTAACATATGTTGAAACACTGACCTTGTCATAGCATAGTACCTAGAATTTAAATAATAAGATTTTTTCAATATTTTTGCAACAAATTAATGTGATAAACAAAACCTTTGCAGGTATTTTTATAGGACTTTTTTTCATATCATATTGTACCATTAAATTTTAGATTTATTTATAGTATATATCATACTAGGCTGAGTAAGATATAAATTTACAGTTAAATAACACTGAAGCTCAACGCTATTGTTAGTCAGAATTAACTTATAAATTAAATTGAACTTTTTTGTAAAATTGATAGACACATCTATTCTATTGTTTGTTTGAAGAATGTAGACGGATTGTTATGATACATACTCTCTATATACATTATGTTATGTTTGTATGTTGGAAAGTTGATATACAGATGACATCGTATTTTTCTTAGGTGTTCTTTTTGGTGATGTATTTTTTGAGGAAAAAGAAAAACTTACATGTTTTGATTTAAATGTTTGTCTAGAGATAAGATATGTTATGCTTCTCTCATTTTGTTAAAAGTTAATTTCATTGTTAGTTTATTAGTTATGACTTAGAATTACTTAGATAATAATTTTATTTTTTGATAACTTATCGTTCTGAAATATTTTGTATGGTAATTTTGGGAAAAGAATTGTTTTTTGGCATTGTAATTTATTTTTGTGTGCCCTATGATTGAAAGGGATATTATTTCTTTGGAAACTTGTCTTATTTGATATTATGATGTATTTTTATTATTTAGCGGTTGATTGTGCGTTAGGTCAAAACTTAGTTATTGCAAATGCTATTATTTGTTTGTGTAAGGTTTATAATTTATTTTCAGTTAAGTATAATTTTTGTAACTTAGTTAAATTACTTATTCGACTTTGTTTAGTTATGAATTATTCTTTTTGGTGGTGTTAGTATGGATATACTTTGACATTTTGTTTTGTGCCTTGTAATCATGTTTGTATTTAATTTTGAAATATGTTGTCTAATTTAAACATTTATTAGTACGTATTGTTATTGATTTTCTATGCGTTCATACCTTTGCTTTCCATTCGTCTTTAATGATTGTGACGTACGTCTAGTTTGACTAGTGAATTTTCCCTGATATGATGGATGATTTAAAGGGACCTTTAGCTTTTCATAACATTAGAACCCCTGAACATTTGTTGTAACTTTTCGTTTGCCAGAACGCATTCCACCGGGACTCATGTAGGATACAGCGACGAGATCAAAGAGACAGACCGAGGGATTTTAGGGGAGACTATCGGCGTTATCAAAGACAGTAGTTTTCCCTGCTACGAGACGCAGCTGCTTGCCGCTAATTTCGCGTCTCGGTGTCAATCGAGGAACCGAGCGAACGGGGGAAAGCGAAACGGGCAGCAGCGAGCGGATACGAAGACCAGGGGGGCGGCTTCTTCTCTTGATTTGGCGGTCAGATCCCCAAAAGTTCGCGAGATCAAATAAGTTGTCAAGTTTATCATGTCCCACTCAACTTACATTCCATTTTAGCTAAATAGACCATGAAGAACTAGACACGTTATCACTCGCTGGCCAGACCTTTACAGAAGCACTAGCTTTATTGAAATCTTGTTATAGATTTTCCCCTGGATTTTTATATATATTTGCAGTGATTTCTAATTCTGTGCAAAGCGGTAAAATATATATTGTGTAAAGTGATCAGTGGTCTAGTCATTCTATTTCAAGGGATTTTGTGTTAATTTAAATCTATTTAATTAAACCATCTCAAGAGTTCCAGTTTTAAATATAATGATCTATCTATTATATTATTTCAAAAGATAATAGATGCTTAAATTAACTTTTAAAGTCGCGAAGGAATTTATAATTAATAAATTCAGTTAAGTCCTAGTTTTATAGATGTGGGTTTTTAACCACTAGAATTCGCGCAGTGTTTATTAAATACATAATTAAATACTCGAGTGTATTATAGGCTTAACGGGAAATTCATCGCGCTTTAGAAGGTTATTTGTTTTCGGTATATTACATGTCTTTTTTTTCTTTCATACAGAGTGATCGTAACCTGTGCGATCCCAGCATTAAGAAAGCAATAAAGAAATCAATCTAAGCAAAGCAAAGCATAAACAGTGTGTAGAGTTCCCCTGACGCAGAACTTGTTGAGACTGTGTAAATTTTTAATCTTTGAGGCGATTCTATGTTTGGAATTCCGCTATCTAACTTATAGCAAAGAAAGCACACCCAAAGACAAATTTAACGCACCATCAAACAACTTAAGTCGTAACGGGAAGAAGAACACTGGCCCGAGCTTTGTTAGTTTACTGACACAGAGAGATAATTCATAATTTCCTGAACAGTGATGTGACTAGTTTTCTCACTGGACTTAAACCATACCTCACGGATAAAGTGTACCAGCACGCGTAAGAATTTTATTATCAGCGGCATAGCCAAATAGACCACACCATCCTCACCCCGGTATCAGAGACCGTGCCCTCCCATAGAAACTGTTATTAAGAAAAGAGACACAACTACAGATTCATTTTCCAGCGATTACGGGACCCTTTTATGTGCTGACCGCCTACCCGATAATCTGGGGCTAGAACTTGAACAAACACTCATACATTTAGTTGAGGTGTAACTGCTGTTGTGTTATTCTATGGAGTGCAAGATTTTTTCACAATCGGTAAGTGAGAGCAAGATGAGTGAAGGCCTTTGCTAGCGCGTGTATGAATGACAGGAAATTAATTCTTTTGTGTGACCATTTTGTTAACTTGCTTACCTGGTAACATATATCTTTTCTGTATACCCTACATTGTTCCTTTAAGTGGGATAGTTGATAATTTGTTAACTCTGTTTAAAACCACCTCCTTTCCATTTGCTTAGTAAAGGGAAGAACAGCTGGGAAGAACAGGTTTTTTTTTTCTATCACTTATACCTAACTTGGTAACACCTCTTTCAGAGTAATTAACTTTACTGTTAGGTTAACGTACCCGTGTTCCTGATATTATCTATCTCTGGACTGGGTTTGTCTTTGTCTAATGAGCGGGAAGGGCTTAGTCGATACCAATCTTCTTCACCCCCTCCCAAATTTGTTATTTGCATTTGTGTACTTATGATAATTTATGTAATATCTGATATTTTTAGTGATTGATGTTTAAAGTGAATAAAATCACCTAAACTCATTTAGTTCTGTGTGTTGGATATACCCAAAGCCCAACTTTTCCCCTATTCGTTTAATATAGTTTGTATCAACGTCGTGTGTGTGTTTGAAAACACCAAATCGGTGTGCGCGCAGATGCGAGTCTGGAAAACTGGCAAATAATTGTTTGACCAGGAGAGTGAAAGAGAAGATTGAGAGACACGATTTGTCGTAAATAAGTCTGTCTTTACTCTCCTCCAGCACGCTGTGAAGTAACTATTAAATCTCTACATATTCTATCACTGAGCTTTCCATCATCATTTTCCACTCTAAACCGGACCACTATTTCTACGACTCTTTTCTCTCAAAATAAATTTACGACAATATTTGGCCGGCTCGTCTGGGATAATTTTGAGATACATTTGATGCACACATATTTGTGGGCTGGTTCTGGGATCTTGAGCTACATTTGAGGCAATCGCATAGCCGGGTTAAAGATATTTTGAGTCTGATTTAGTTTGGGTCTAACTAGGTAGAGTGTGAATGATTTGTCTTTGTGAATTAGGGAAATAAATAAATAATTACACCCCTAGACAAACGTTCTTTAAGTATTTGGGTTGTCCACACAGCATATTTACAGGTTGTTTTCTCTCCACAGCAGTAGAAAGTACAGATAAACAAATATATTTGCTATTTTAATTATCCTCTGGCGGAGATAATTATATTTCTTTCTTTATAAAAGTTGCTGGGATTGCGTGATTGTTTTACAGTCACTAAGGTTTTTGAAGTCAAAAAGAGTTGAGCTTAGCTAAAGACGGATTGTTCTGATTTTTAAAAATTAAGTTAACAACGTCTCATCTCAATAATTGACTTTAGGGACGGAGTTTGTTGTCAGAGATTTAAAATTTAGGGGAAATTTTTTTTTCCTTTTAAATTGTTTTAATATAAATTTTTCTCTACTGTTAGTAAAAGTAGATTCTTTTCCAGTGTAACTTACCATTTAGTGGCATAGTCGCTTGCGTTTAGCGCCTTAATTGCCAGATAATAGCAGCGATAAGTTTGCACAGTACAGGTAGGAGGTAACACAGGTAAATTTGTACTTGTGTTTTTTTCTCGTAGCGGTTCAGAGTTCCTCCCTTTCGCGTTTCTTCTTACTAGTTCTCTAAGCATACTTCATCTTATTCTTTAATAATGGCAGAGAGGATAAAGATGAGGTCCATCTTGAGGCTGGAAGCGAAAGAGGCAGGATTAGATGCAGAAGCAGCAAACGCGTTTATTAACCAGGAATTGGAAATATATGACGCGGAGCAACAGAGAGCCGAAGCTGAGAGGAAGGCGGAGCAACAGAGAGCAGAAGCTGAGAGGAAGGAAGAGAAAGAAAGAACAGAGAGGAGAGAAGCCCAGGAGAGGGCAGATAAGAAAGAAGCGGAAGAACGTCTTTTGGAACAGAAGAAAATTGAAGCAGAGATGGAAACTCACAGAGAGAGAGAGAGACAAGGAAAGACAGCATCAACTGGCGCTTAAGGCTCTAGAGAGTCGGGGCGCCTCTACTTCGACTAACGGAGAGCCGTCTTCGCCCCAGTCTCAATCAATGGACCTCTCCAGTACTCAATCTGCCCAATTAACTGCTATGTCGTTTTCTTTAGAATCTTTTCCTAGCCCTAACGGAAAAAATTGACAGCTACCTAGAAAAATTCGAGAGACTCGCGAATCTTTATGGGTTAGAGAGTACCCGCTGGGCGCTCAAACTTTCAACGTCACTGAAAGGCAATGCTTATGACGTGTACACAAAGCTGGGACCGAATCAACATGATTACGACATGTTGAAAAAGGCCTTACTACAGCAGTTTGAGATGACTGCCCGAAAGTTTCTGCAGTTGTTCAGAAACAGCCGAAAAGAGAGCACGGAAACATTTCCACAGTTCTCTTCACGTCTCACGGGTTATCTGACAAAGTGCATTGAATTATCTGACCTACCTCTTTCATATGAGGGACTCCTCGAACTTGTTCTTGTGGAGCAGATAAAATCCACTTTGTCGAATGAAACACGTAGATTTTTGGCTGAACAGGGGGCAGTCAGGCTTGAAGACATACTCAATAAAGCCGAACGCTATAGCAATGCAATGGCCGAACTTCCCAGCACTAAACGTAAACCCACCGATGAGCCATCTCGAAAACAGAATCTAGAACAGGCATCCTATTCTTCCACTTCCTCTCAACATTATAACCAACGAGATAACAATACCCAGAAACCTCCCCAGGAAAAATCGAAATTCTACAAAACCCGATACCCCCCCCCCCCAACACAAATTCTGATCAACCCAACAAGCCTACGTGGCAGCGCGGCCACCAAGGTCAAGGAAAAGGGAAGACCCCTACACCAGGAACGTCTGATCAGGGCAAACAAACCGGTGCAAACCGCATTGGATGTTTGCATACAGCCTCGAAAGGTAGAGTCAATGTCAGTGATTCTCAACCTGAGGGGGACCGACCCTCAACTCGAGGAACTGTAATTTTGAACGGTACCTCCACTACTTGTCTTTTTGACACTGGATTAAGTTTTGATTGTATTGTCGCTAGGCACCTAGTCAAACCCGGTCAGGAGACAGAGGAAACCGTCAAACTTAGTGGAGTTTTCAGGAGTGATGCACCCAGGACGCTTCCTATCGCACTGGTAGAAATACACTCTGACTTTGTCAGAGGAGTTATTAAAGCGGCCATAATGGATGATCCGATCTACCCAGTTATCCTGGGATGTAGATATGTGTTCATTGGGAGACCTAAGGAGCCGATTGTGGCAGCGGTAACCACAAGAGGGCAAGCCAAGAAGGAGAGGGAGCCTGCGCCAAACTTGTTGCCGAATGAACTGAAGGAGGCGCAACAAAAGGACCCTACTCTGGCGCCCTGCTTTAAAAAACTGCCCATGGCTAAGGACCCCAGACACAACGGAGACATCTTTTCTAAGGATGGTGTATTGTATCGTAGAACGGGCAACCCGGACACGGGGAATAACCAGCTCCTAGTACCGACGCAGTACAGAAACCAGATCTTAGAAATGGGGCACTCTCTTCCCTTTAGCGGACACATGGGACAAAACGCCACTATTCAGCGAATAAAAAACCACTATTGGTGGCCAGGAATGAACTCTGACATTGTCAGGTACGTGAAATCCTGCGCCCAGTGCCAACGGGTAGCACCCAAGCACTTGACACCCCCAGTACCTATGGGGCAAATGCCAATAGTAGGGACTCCATTTGAACGGGTTGCTGTCGACATTATTGGTCCTCTGGAAAAGACCAAAAGAAGGAACAGGTTCATCCTGACCTTAGTTGACACTTGCACTATGTGGGCCGAAGCCGTACCGCTACCATGCACTAATTCCAAGCATGTCGCAGAAGCCCTTGTGCAAATTTTTACACGGTTGGGATTCCCTCAACAAGTTTTGACGGACAATGGATCCCAATTCCGTAGCCTGTTAATGGAGGAGATCTTTAAGATCTTGAGGGCCAAACATATCCACACAAGTCCCTACCATCCGGCCGGAAATGGGCTCGTGGAACGTTTTAATGGTACCCTCACCATGATGTTACGTAAGCTGGGTCAGGAGAAACCGGAAGACTGGGACCAATATATATCGGCTGCCTTATTCGCCTACCGAGAGGTACCCCAAGCGTCTACGGGTTTTGCGCCAGCTACACTTTTATTTGGCAGACCTATTAAGGGGCCACTAGAAGCCTTACTTCGGTCCCTGACAGACCAGAAGGCTGACGAGACAGTCGTCTCTGCAAGCAAGTATGTATCTGAGCTTAAGGAAAGGCTAAAGCTAGGATGGGATCTAGCTACTACCAACCTTAAGAAAGCCCGCGCTAAAATTACTAAAAGATACAACAAAGCTGCAAAAGAGAGAGAACTACAACCAGGGGAGAAAGTCCTATTGCTACTTCCAACCGGAAGCAATAAACTTCGCATCGGATGGCAAGGACCGTTTACCGTCCTTAAAAAGATCTCACGTACCAACTACAAGATCTCCATCAAAGGAAAGGAGAAGGTCTTCCACATAAATCTGCTAAAGAAATATTTGGAAAGACCGGTGCCATCCTCCGAGCATCTCCTGGCTGCATGGAGTATCCACTGCAACCCACATAATCCTTTAAAGATGTCAAGTTCGGCGACAATCTCTCACCAGAACAACAAACAGAAACTAGGGCTCTACTAAAACAGTACAGTGCAGTTTTAACGGATGTACCTGGTCGAACAAATCTCATTGAATTTGATATGAAATTAACAAACGAGACCCCTGTTCAAACCAGAGTTTACCCCATCCCGTACGCTAAAGCTGATGCACTTCGCGGAGAAATAGACAAGCTGCGTCAGGCAGGAATTATCAGTGAGTCTACATCTCCTTACAGCTCGAGTGTAGTGCTGTTGCAGAAGCCCAATAAGGAAGTTCGGCTGTGCATTGATTACAGGTTGCTAAACGCTGTAACGGAATTCCAGCCCGAACCTCTCCAAACTGTTTCTGAGTTGTTCACCAAGCTCAGCAAAGCAAAGATCTTCTCCAAGATTGACCTCAGCAAAGGTTATTATCAAATACCAGTCAAGGAGGAAATTAAACCTTTGTTAGCTTTCAGCACTAGTGAAGGACATTACACATTTAACGTGATGCCGTTCGGTTTGCATAACGCACCAGGAGTGTTCACCAGGATGATGAGGAAGCTTCTACAACCTTTGCAAAGTCCCCATATCCATAATTTCATGGATGACATCTTAATTGCATCGGAAACCTATGAAGAACATATTGCTACGGTGGCTATGCTCCTCAGGAGACTACAGGAAACGGGTCTCACAGCCAGACCTAGCAAATGTCTCATCGGGTTTGAACAGTTAGACTTCCTGGGGCACACTATTTCTCACGGATGCAGTTGGCCTATTAAGAAGAACGTGGAGAAAATAGTGACAGCAAAAAGACCCCGAACGAAGAAAAACGTACGTTCCTTCATATCGCTATGTGCATACTATCAGAAGTACATCCAGAACTTCAACGGACTGACGGCACCTCTGACTGACCTCACAAAGAAAGGTTGTCCTGATAAGGTCATATGGGATCAAAAGTGCAAACACGCGTATAGCACTTTGAAAGGACAGTTGTCTGCATACCCCATCTTGAGGTTGCCTGACCTCAAGAAACCTTTTGTACTGAGAGTCGACGCGTCAGGTCAGGGCATCGGGTCAACACTGCTTCAAGCCGATGACAGCGACCTGAACATGCTATTTCCAGTTGCCTATGGCAGTCGGAAATTAAATAAAGCGGAACGGAACTACAGCGTAGTTGAAAGGGAATGTCTTGCTCTGATTGACGGTATCAGACGCCATCATGAGTTTCTTTATGGTACATCGTTCACGGTGCAAACAGACCACGCTCCGTTAGCATTTCTTGGTGCCAATAAAGAATTTAACGCTAGGATCATGCGTTGGGCCCTCCTTCTAAGCGTCTATTCTTTCAAAGTGGAATATATTCCGGGAAGACAGAATGTCGGGGCTGATTTTCTGAGTAGAAACTGGTCTACAGAGGAAGAAGAGCAAACTGAAGATACCACTCATCCTAAAATCACCAATCAGGTCACCTCCATTGTCAAAAATGAAAACATGAAAAATGGTTTCATGTCTAAAAGTGGGGACGATTATGACGTACGTCTAGTTTGACTAGTGAATTTTCCCTGATATGATGGATGATTTAAAGGGACCTTTAGCTTTTCATAACATTAGAACCCCTGAACATTTGTTGTAACTTTTCGTTTGCCAGAACGCATTCCACCGGGACTCATGTAGGATACAGCGACGAGATCAAAGAGACAGACCGAGGGATTTTAGGGGAGACTATCGGCGTTATCAAAGACAGTAGTTTTCCCTGCTACGAGACGCAGCTGCTTGCCGCTAATTTCGCGTCTCGGTGTCAATCGAGGAACCGAGCGAACGGGGGAAAGCGAAACGGGCAGCAGCGAGCGGATACGAAGACCAGGGCGCGGCTTCTTCTCTTGATTTGGCGGTCAGATCCCCAAAAGTTCGCGAGATCAAATAAGTTGTCAAGTTTATCATGTCCCACTCAACTTACATTCCATTTTAGCTAAATAGACCATGAAGAACTAGACACGTTATCACTCGCTGGCCAGACCTTTACAGAAGCACTAGCTTTATTGAAATCTTGTTATAGATTTTCCCCTGGATTTTATATATATTTGCAGTGATTTCTAATTCTGTGCAAAGCGGTAAAATATATATTGTGTAAAGTGATCAGTGGTCTAGTCATTCTATTTCAAGGGATTTTGTGTTAATTTAAATCTATTTAATTAAACCATCTCAAGAGTTCCAGTTTTAAATATAATGATCTATCTATTATATTATTTCAAAAGATAATAGATGCTTAAATTAACTTTTAAAGTCGCGAAGGAATTTATAATTAATAAATTCAGTTAAGTCCTAGTTTTATAGATGTGGGTTTTTAACCACTAGAATTCGCGCAGTGTTTATTAAATACATAATTAAATACTCGAGTGTATTATAGGCTTAACGGGAAATTCATCGCGCTTTAGAAGGTTATTTGTTTTCGGTATATTACATGTCTTTTTTTTCTTTCATACAGAGTGATCGTAACCTGTGCGATCCCAGCATTAAGAAAGCAATAAAGAAATCAATCTAAGCAAAGCAAAGCATAAACAGTGTGTAGAGTTCCCCTGACGCAGAACTTGTTGAGACTGTGTAAATTTTTAATCTTTGAGGCGATTCTATGTTTGGAATTCCGCTATCTAACTTATAGCAAAGAAAGCACACCCAAAGACAAATTTAACGCACCATCAAACAACTTAAGTCGTAACGGGAAGAAGAACACTGGCCCGAGCTTTGTTAGTTTACTGACACAGAGAGATAATTCATAATTTCCTGAACAGTGATGTGACTAGTTTTCTCACTGGACTTAAACCATACCTCACGGATAAAGTGTACCAGCACGCGTAAGAATTTTATTATCAGCGGCATAGCCAAATAGACCACACCATCCTCACCCCGGTATCAGAGACCGTGCCCTCCCATAGAAACTGTTATTAAGAAAAGAGACACAACTACAGATTCATTTTCCAGCGATTACGGGACCCTTTTATGTGCTGACCGCCTACCCGATAATCTGGGGCTAGAACTTGAACAAACACTCATACATTTAGTTGAGGTGTAACTGCTGTTGTGTTATTCTATGGAGTGCAAGATTTTTTCACAATCGGTAAGTGAGAGCAAGATGAGTGAAGGCCTTTGCTAGGGCGTGTATGAATGACAGGAAATTAATTCTTTTGTGTGACCATTTTGTTAACTTGCTTACCTGGTAACATATATCTTTTCTGTATACCCTACATTGTTCCTTTAAGTGGGATAGTTGATAATTTGTTAACTCTGTTTAAAACCACCTCCTTTCCATTTGCTTAGTAAAGGGAAGAACAGCTGGGAAGAACAGGTTTTTTTTTCTATCACTTATACCTAACTTGGTAACACCTCTTTCAGAGTAATTAACTTTACTGTTAGGTTAACGTACCCGTGTTCCTGATATTATCTATCTCTGGACTGGGTTTGTCTTTGTCTAATGAGCGGGAAGGGCTTAGTCGATACCAATCTTCTTCACCCCCTCCCAAATTTGTTATTTGCATTTGTGTACTTATGATAATTTATGTAATATCTGATATTTTTAGTGATTGATGTTTAAAGTGAATAAAATCACCTAAACTCATTTAGTTCTGTGTGTTGGATATACCCAAAGCCCAACTTTTCCCCTATTCGTTTAATATAGTTTGTATCAACGTCGTGTGTGTGTTTGAAAACACCAAATCGGTGTGCGCGCAGATGCGAGTCTGGAAAACTGGCAAATAATTGTTTGACCAGGAGAGTGAAAGAGAAGATTGAGAGACACGATTTGTCGTAAATAAGTCTGTCTTTACTCTCCTCCAGCACGCTGTGAAGTAACTATTAAATCTCTACATATTCTATCACTGAGCTTTCCATCATCATTTTCCACTCTAAACCGGACCACTATTTCTACGACTCTTTTCTCTCAAAATAAATTTACGACAATGATTATTCTTCATTTCATTCTATCTTTTGTCGTCTTTTCGATATGTGTTCATATCTTGTTTATACTTTCGTATCACATGTGTGACAACTTGCCCAATCTTCTCTTCATTTTTTTTATTATTTACGTGACATCATTTTTTCTCATCCTCAATGCATGATTGCAAAGTCCCGGGAAGTGTCACTTGCGGAAATTCTCCTAGCGTTCGGTATTTTCTCCTCGCGTTTAATGCTATTTTTAGATACGACGTCATTGTTGACCAATGACCTCGGTAGCGAGAAATCCGTTTTAATTTAGAGCTGCTTGAACTTGGGAGAACCAGTTTAAGCTATTTAGGAAGACATCACGTGACTTTTAACATTATTGATTGGAGCGTCTAAAACGAGGCTAAGGTCACATGATGCACGCTACGGATCACGTGTCCAAGCGGAAATGACCCGCTAAAAGGCGGCAAAGCCAGCATTCTTCACTTGCCCAGGAAATCTCAAGAAAGCTAGGTCTAACCCAATTATCGGCGAATTCTCGCATTAAAAGCACTGAAGCCACGTGTCTAATTGCGGGTTAGCGTCCATCTTTGAGTAGTCTATGGTGGAGCCTTGCACGACAGTCCAATCTCAGCGCAGAATACGGAGTCGAGCACAGAGGAGGCAAATCCGAACCATTCAAGACCTACCGGGGGCAACGTCAGGAGACCGGAGAACTAACCACACTTCACTATCAGCCGGGGGCTGAAAAGCTAAGTCCACGAAAAAGGGAACTCACTACATCAATGCCTAGTTTAGTCATCCATGATGAAAAACACTTGAATTGTGAGACACATAATACATACAGCAGACACTAATTCCATCGAAAATACTATCATTCACCATCTATTCATTTTATTGCAATAAACCAATTGGGTGTATATACTGTACCCCACGCTTTGTTCCTTCCATTAGATGTTGAATATTGTCTATGTTTATCTTCCTTTATAAGGGAAGGGGGAGGGGGGCTCGTAAAATATAATATAAATTAAAGAATAATAATAATAGATAACTGAGAAGGGGACGACGGTAGCGAGAGACCAAATATCTCCTTACAATCTTTTCCAGACCTGTCGAGTTAGGAGAATTTACCCTCTTCGTCACCCTTCGGAAGTGGGAAAACCCAGCAGGGATTCCTTGAGCCAAATCTTCCACATCAGATCTATTATTTCCTCTAAATAATTCTCTTATCCTTTAAACGCTACGTGACACTGGTGTCTCGGTCCGGGATTTGAACAGTCGAAGGTAAACGGAGAAGAGGAAGGCAGAGAAAATCCTGGGCTGATAACATCAAAGAATGGGCAGGACACGGTTTTTCCACACTTGTACGCATTGCTGAGGATAGAGAGCAGTGGAGGACCCTGTCTGCTGATGCTTCCACCATGGCACCCCTACGACCCATCACGGGTTACGGGCTGAGATGATGATTTTATCATACCTCTGGGATAGTATCATCCATTCAGTCATTACAGTATACCATTTTAACACATGTATTTTCACACAGTGAGCTCTAGAAAGACAGAAAACATTTTTTCTAGAAATTCAGGCATTGATTGGTGAATCCCTTTATATATGTTGTGTTTAATTAAGTTAGTTCTTGATTTTGTATTTCATTGAATTACAGACCTTAAGTCTCCATAACTGTAGTAATTTCATTCTACAGCAGTCTGATAAATAATTAGTATTTACTTGTTGTTAGAAATACTATTGGAAGGTAGCACTAGCTTACTCACTGTGGACTTTAACTGCAAAAGATGGCTGAAATAGTTAAGCTTAAGGCAGCACTAGGGGAGGCCGGTCGAGATCTAGGTTATAGTGGGGTGGACCATGCAAATTATGTCAGTGTCGAGACTGATAAGTATTACGCTCAAGAAACAGCGAAAGCTGAAAGAGAAGAGCGAATAAAGTTAGCAGAAATAGATGAGAGGATAAAAGCTGTAGACGCTAGGGAAAGAAGCGAGAGAGATGAACGCGAGCATGCACTGAAGATGAAGCAGTTAGAGATGCAGGGACAAGCTCAAAGAGTTGAACCGGTAGCCGGTGCGACAGCATCTACCTCCTCAGGCAACCTATCGCCACGGTCAGATGACATGCCTTCCTTGCACGCAGGGGGCACCGGACCTTTGCCATCCTCACTCATGTCAACTTTGGGACCCTTGACGTTTCCATTCGAAGCTTTCTCGGAACAAGCCGACTCGATCGATAGGTATCTGGACAAATTTGAGAAGTTTGCCACCACGTTTGGTTTGGAGAGGAGCAAGTGGAACCTGAAACTGTCACAAGGGCTTAGAGGAACTGCTTATGACGTGTATAGCAAGCTTCCTCCAGGTTTACAGGATGACTACGACTCTTTGAAAAAGGCACTCCTGATCCGTTATGAGCTACATGCTGATGCCTATTGGAAGAGGTTCCGTAACTCTAGTTGGGAAGTCGGAGAGAACTTTGCTCAATTTGCTGCTAGACTGGATTCGTACGTGGAAAAGTGGGGTGCCCTAGGGAATTTTTCTCATGATTGGGAAGGTCTGAAGGAGATGGTCGTTATTGAACAACTGAAGGACACCATGACTTCCGACATGAGAAGATTTCTGACAGAGAATGGGGCCAGCACTTTAGAATCCATCGTCCCGTTGGCGGAACGTTATCAGGCAGCGCTAACGGAGAATGACCCACCCCGACGGAACCAACCGGAAGAATTATCGAGGCCGACACCTCAGACACACTTGGACCCCAAATGAATCTACCTTACCACCACTTCAAAAAGCATGACAAGCCAGACTACAAGACTACTCAGAGATCCGCTTTCCAGCCTCAGAGGCGGGGAGAAAAGTGGTGTAAGACGTGCAAAATGAGCAACCACAATACTGCCGAGTGCAGAAGGAAAAACCCTCCACATCATGTTGCATGTTTACAGGTGAGGGCTGTTGACAGGAAGGAACTGACAGTGAGTCAGAATAGCCTCCATCACCCACCTATACAGGAGACAGTGACCGTGAATGGCAACCAAGTCATCGGGATGTATGACACAGGTTTGTCTTATGACGCGGTCGTTTCTTCATCTCTGGTGCACCCCGAACAACTCACCACAGAAACAGTGGATATCCAGGGGCCACTCAAGGGAGCATTACCCTTAAATTTGCCCATAGCGAAGATTCAAGTCAGTTGTCGCTATGTGGAAGGGGAGATCAATGCTGCAGTTTTAGAGGATCCTTTCTACCCCCTGATGTTAGGGCGTAGATATGTCTTTTTAGGAGAACCAGTAAAGCCTGTGGTTATGGCTGCCATCCAGACCAGGTCTGACTCCAAACGCATAGAGAAGGACTCTAAGTTAGAAATTCATCCGAATAAGATGAAAAGGGCTCAAGCAGCTGATAGCACATTGGGGCCTTGTTTTGGCAAATTGAAAAACTCACATAACCCTCGAAGAAAGGGTGACTTTTATATGGAACATGGACTCTTGCACAGGAAAGCTGGCAGAGGGCTAAAAAGTCATGGACAGATTGTGGTGCCATCCATATATAGAAATAAAGTTATGGAATGGGGGCACAGTGCTACTTTGAGTGAACACCTGGGTAATGGTGCCACAAATCAAAGGATAGCCACCCGGTATTATTGGCCCGGCATCACAGAAGACATAGCTCGATATGTGAAGTCCTGTTCAGATTGTAACCAGGTAACCTCAACACATAGGGTAGACCAGTTACAGGACCTAGGGAAGCATTGCTGCAGACGTAGGCATCCAAAGAAAACCAGGAAGAAAACCAGAATACTTATCTGGGAAGAACAACGTAGGGGCAGATTTTTTGAGCAGACATCCGGACGCAACCTAGGAGATAGGAGAAACTGGAAAAGAAGAGGAAGACAGGACAAGAGGAGTTGGACGGAACGTCAAACTTGAGGAGGGGCTTGTGTGACAACTTGCCCAATCTTCTCTTCATTTTTTTTATTATTTACGTGACATCATTTTTTCTCATCCTCAATGCATGATTGCAAAGTCCCGGGAAGTGTCACTTGCGGAAATTCTCCTAGCGTTCGGTATTTTCTCCTCGCGTTTAATGCTATTTTTAGATACGACGTCATTGTTGACCAATGACCTCGGTAGCGAGAAATCCGTTTTAATTTAGAGCTGCTTGAACTTGGGAGAACCAGTTTAGGCTATTTAGGAAGACATCACGTGACTTTTAACATTATTGATTGGAGCGTCTAAAACGAGGCTAAGGTCACATGATGCACGCTACGGATCACGTGTCCAAGCGGAAATGACCCGCTAAAAGGCGGCAAAGCCAGCATTCTTCACTTGCCCAGGAAATCTCAAGAAAGCTAGGTCTAACCCAATTATCGGCGAATTCTCGCATTAAAAGCACTGAAGCCACGTGTCTAATTGCGGGTTAGCGTCCATCTTTGAGTAGTCTATGGTGGAGCCTTGCACGACAGTCCAATCTCAGCGCAGAATACGGAGTCGAGCACAGAGAAGGCAAATCCGAACCATTCAAGACCTACCGGGGGCAACGTCAGGAGACCGGAGAACTAACCACACTTCACTATCAGCCGGGGGCTGAAAAGCTAAGTCCACGAAAAAGGGAACTCACTACATCAATGCCTAGTTTAGTCATCCATGATGAAAAACACTTGAATTGTGAGACACATAATACATACAGCAGACACTAATTCCATCGAAAATACTATCATTCACCATCTATTCATTTTATTGCAATAAACCAATTGGGTGTATATACTGTACCCCACGCTTTGTTCCTTCCATTAGATGTTGAATATTGTCTATGTTTATCTTCCTTTATAAGGGAGGGGGGGGGGCTCGTAAAATATAATATAAATTAAAGAATAATAATAATAGATAACTGAGAAGGGGACGACGGTAGCGAGAGACCAAATATCTCCTTACAATCTTTTCCAGACCTGTCGAGTTAGGAGAATTTACCCTCTTCGTCACCCTTCGGAAGTGGGAAAACCCAGCAGGGATTCCTTGAGCCAAATCTTCCACATCAGATCTATTATTTCCTCTAAATAATTCTCTTATCCTTTAAACGCTACGTGACAACATCTTCGTTTCTCTTCATTCTACTTGTATACTTCTTCTTCTTTCGATACTTATACTTTCATTCGTTGTATTCTTGAGTTAATTATATAACTTAATATAATGTAACTAGTATTTTGGTAAATTTGTATTTATTTTTCATGAAATTGTTTTACTTATTGATTATTATGTGGTATTGTTAATTGTTTCTCATTTTCCGATTTCTTACTTTTCTTTACTACAGATCATTCTTCTGTTGCTTGATCTTGTTCTTTCACTTTCTATTGGTTGTTGCTTGTACTAAATGTACTTAGCTTAGTGTTCTATTAAGATTAATTTTGGTATTCTTGGATTATGTTTCATGCTTTAGTTGTAATATTACATTTATTGCTGATATTTCTGGTAGATATACTATTTTCATTTGTTATAGGTACATTTTTTGGTAGCCATATAATATAATTTCATTTATCTCTAAATTTTTGGGATTTAAATTTAAAAAAAAAAAAATGATAAACCATTTTTTTTTCCCGGGCGGTGTGGCAACTGATACAGAGTAAATATTAGCAAGGGGAGGTGATCTTGAAAATGTTAAGCGAATAGATTCGATTGCGGGTTACGTTGCTTGGTTAAGCTGATGTTAAGTTAAAATAGTATTAGGGGAATTCCCTCGTATGTTCGAGAAGTAAAGTTAGAAAAGCGTGTGAACGCTAGGCAGTTCAATTGTGAAGGTGTATTCACTCCGAACTGTTGTGAGCTACGGGGTTTTAGCTATTGGTGGCTAGCCCGTGCAAGTAGTGAGACTGAGCGGTGTTTTTTGAACAGCCGGGTCTCGTATCTGTTTTAGGCGGGAGAAGGGTATTCCCGTGAAGGAGTCTGTTTTTGGGTACCGACGGGAGAGGTCGGTCCTACAGTGTGTGTTTTGAGTATGCCTGCGCAGTGCAAAAGTTATAGAGGCCATTATTTGTGTAGGCCTATAATTCCTGAGTTTATTGGAGAATTATGTTTGTGAGTATTTTTGAAGAGGTAGGGATCCATGAGGGCGAGATTACTGCAAACTGCCAGGGAGTGCAGTCTTGCGAGAAATTGCCACGAGTATTATTATTTATGTTGTTGGCACGGCGAGGATGATGTCCGTTTGCTAACCGGATCCATTGAGGTGATTTGAGGAGGCCATTGTTATTATTGAGAGGATCCATATCTACATTAAAGCGCCAAGGTTGAGAGCGTCTTTGATGAGGCATATTTGAGGAGGCCATTGTTATTATTGAGAGGATCCATATTTCATATTTGAGGAGGCCTTTGTTATTATTGAGAGGATCCATATCTACATTAAAGCGCCAAATTTGAGAGCGTCTTTGATGAGGCATATTTGAGGAGGCCATTGTTATTATTGAGAGGATCCATATTTCATATTTGAGGAGGCCATTGTTATTATTGAGAGGATCCATATTTACATTAGAGCGCCAATGTTGAGAGCGTCTTTGATGAACCATATTTGAGGAGGCCATTATTTATTATATTAGCACGGTGATGCCGACCGTTGCTAAAAGGATCCAGGAGAATATTATAGCGCATATTTGAGGAGGCCATTGTTATTATTGAGAGGATCCATATTTACATTAGAGCGCCAATGTTGAGAGCGTCTTTGATGGGGCATATTTGAGGAGGCCATTATTTATATTAGCACGGTGATGCCGACCGTTGCTGAGAGGATCCAGTATTGATGAGGTATAGCGCTAATGATTCTGAGAAGTGGAGATGTGACTGAAGTACTGTATTATTGTATTGCTATGACTTGTAATTGGATTATGACTGTGTATTCGATATTAACGTAACGTGTTGTGGTGTAATAAACGTCATTAACTTTCACCTGCCGTTACACCATTCCATGCCTCTGATGCGTGTACCTGTAGTGTGTGAATGTACCCACGCACACTCACTGCAACATTTAACACGGTAGGAAAACAGTAGTCGTGACAGTAGTAACGCATGACCATAAATAGCCTGTGTGGCGAGATCTATGTCAACAAACAGATTGAATTCACTAACAGTATCTCGTGTGTAGCAGTGGTATGTTAGTCTTATAGAATTTGATATTTTCGACATTCGCGTGATATAAGAATTATGTTCTGCTCTGTGTGGGCGCATGAACGTTTTAAGCATTAACTAAACACCCACTCTCATTATATCAGGATAGTATTAAAACGAACGGTTACATATATTGGTGGTCTTCATTAACATACCATGGATTTAACATAACTCATGAAAAGGAAATGTTTCTTCGGGTAACACTAATCATTATAAATATACTAGCAATAACCCGTCAAACATGACGGGTTTTTAATTATAGTGTGCTGTTTCCGTTCCCGGATGAGCAGATAGAAGTACATTCTTAGAGTGTTTTTGGTTTCTTTCCATTATACAGTGTAATCAAACTATTCATGAACACCGTCATTTGAACGCTTTTCTTTGTTGATTGTAACTATTTTCGGGAGAATATATATAATGGAAACAATGGGATCCGCGCTGGTGTAATGGCTACAACGTTGTACTGGCGACCAGGTTTTCATGGTTCAAACCCGGGCGTCAGCATTTGAAGGAATGTTTACGACCGGAAATTTGACTGAATAACCTGAACGGCTCCTGCACATAAATCCCGTGTGGATGGGAAGGAGCGAAGCTCCTGACCGGGTTGGAAGGAAAGTCCACTGACCCCCCAGCCTCGCAATGACATGTCACTGGGCCAAAAGAGCTGGAAAGCTCGAGTGCCGCTGGTTAGAAAAAAAAAATGGAAACAATACAATTTTTCAACACGGTTGCATTCCTCAGCTGTGACCAATGTACACACGGCGAGAATTATGTTATTTTAGATTCAATTTAAAAGTTCTTTGATGACAACATTTCGTGTGAAAGTGCGTGGATTGTTTTCAAAGAGTGTTCCCTGAAGTGGTTTTAACAAAAACTTTCAAATATTCATGATTTGTACATCGGGTGAAGGCTCATGCACACCAATTTTTATGCACTTTTTTTTTGTCGAGCGCTACTAATTTCGTGGGGAAAAAAAACAACAAAAAACCAAAGTATTTGTCCATAGCGACAAAATACATAGAGAAACATTATCCACGCAACATCTGGACCCATGCATACACAGATGGATCAGCAACAAATGCAACAGAAAATGGAGGTGGGGGTGTCTTTCTGACCTTAAGCACTGGTGCAGAAAAAAGGCTGTCAGTGGCGACAGGACGATTCTCCAGCAACTTCAGAGCAGAGGCAGAGGCCTTGAAAACTGCAGCAGAGGTTATATTGACAGAAGAAACGGCAGAGAGACAAGTTGCTTTCTTTACTGATGCACAGTCAGTAATTGCAACGTTGAAAAGACAAAATAATACAGACCTGGATGATCTCAGAGTAGTGCTCCACAAACTTTGTCAACGATTCAAAAGTGTTGTGATCCAGTGGATCCCATCTCATTGTAACATCGCCGGCAATGAAGAGGCTGACAGAATGGCAAAAGAAGGTTCACATCTACCTCAGCCTGATGCAAGCATAACTTTTGAGGAGGCATAGAGTTTTATCAGAATCAGTTACAGAAACAAATGGAATGTAGAACATCCAGGGCACACACAGAATGATGCTTACTACCAGCTCCACCGAAGAGAACAAGTGGTAATCTTCAGACTCCGCACTGGCCACAACAGATTGAGATACCATCTATTCAACAAGCTAAAGATAGGAACTACCGATCAGTATAACTGTGGCACTGATAAAATGACTGCTGAACATCTGCTTCAAAGTTGCCCCTTATATGTGGTACAGAGAAAGTGCATATGGCCGACGCCAGCTCCTTTCGTGGAAAAGCTTTACGGGGATTCAAATAGCCTCAAACTGACTACTGCTTTCTTTGAGAACATTCAAGTGGACGTCTGAGAGTGTACGAAGAAGAAGAAGAAGAAGATATAACACACACGCCACGCAAGTTGCACACCGTGCGTTGCGCACTTTTTTTCTGGCGCGAGTTACTGTTTTGAGTGAGACCGACCGACGTAACATACATCGGTAATAATGTTCTGTGTTATCAAGTCCCAATCTCTTATTTCACCGTCCGCTCTAATTGAGCCTTAATGTCTTGTCAGTTAAGCAATGGAAGGGCCGAGGGGGGAGGGGGAAACCATTGTTGGGCTGTGCGTAGGGCATCTTCTTCTTGTATCCTTAGCACCTCACTGAAAAAGTCAGTGGCCATCACGCCTAGTGGTGTCTTGTAGGGCAGCAACAAACTGTCCCCATTTTGCTCGGTCGGTAGCCATCCTCCATGCCGTGCTCCAACTCTAGTTCATGCTTTGCATCTCAGCCTCCACTGTTCTCCGCCAGGTTGTCTTTGGTCTGCCGCCGTCCATCTGGGGTCCACAACATAAGAGTTCTGGTGATGATGTCAGTGTCCCTTCTGAGGACATGTCCAACCCAGTTCCAGCGTCTGCCTGCAATGATGGTGTGCATGCCTTTTTGACTGCACAGTGTAGGCAGTTCCTGGCTGGAGATTGTATTGGGTAAAAAATTCGAAGAATTTTTCTTCGGCAGATTGTGTGGAAAGAGGATAATTTAGACATTTCCTTTCTGTTACTCTCCATCACTCCGCGTCATGCAAAAGTACAGAAACTCTCGTACAATCTTAATGTGTTTGTTTGTGCTTTACTATGAAGATTTTCAAATGTTGTTTAGATCTGCAAAGGCTGTTCTAGCTATATTCATTCTGTTACTGGTGTCTTTGTTTGTTCCGCCGTCTGGTGTTACTATGCTTCCTAGATATGTACATGTAATTGTTTGTTCCAGCCTTTGGTTCCTTATTTTTATGGGCTCAGGATTTATTACATTAAGTGTCATAATTTCTGTCTTCTTCAGATTGATATTCAGTCCCACTTGTTGGTTGTATATATTCAGTCTGTCTGTATTTTCTTGGATTTGCTGATATGAATGTGAAAATAGTGCAGTATCGTCTGCGTATGCTAGATCTTCTTAGGGCATCAATTGGCCGTAATCCGCCACTGCACCAACATCCAGCCAACAGAAAAAGGAGTTACAAGTCAACTGTGAAAAAAAACTAAATAAGGAAGAAATAAACAAAGTTGAAATCCTGATAACAAAATACTAAGTCTCCACATTCGTCTGTTTATATATGTGTATGTGTGTGCGTGCATGTTTTTTTTTTTTTTTTAATCCTGACAACGTTTATGTAGAGAAAGTAATCCGCCAAAAAATTGACGGGAATGAGTTATGATGTGAACTCTCCTGCATGTCCAGATGACGGTATTATTTCTCCTGCGATAATTTCATTTCTTTCCATTTTACGACATGTCTGAGTTTAGCAGTCCTCCTATTTTTTCTTTCTTTCTTCGGACATCGCAGGAATTACACAGACAGCATCATCGATTTCGCTATCATTCATTGCACATTACCTGTTAGTGCTGTAACCGCCACCTGTATTTTTTCACCTGCGGGAAGGTGTAATACTAGCCTTTTTAAGGTTAAGAACATAATTATTTTTATCAACGTTACTGTTGTCAACGTTCTGAAGCCTAGATCGAGGCTTGGTAAAGGTCACGTGACGAGCATTACCGATAACAGAAGGCTTACTCGATTACCTAGTGTGATAATCACACAGTAAGAATAGGTACATGTATAACGGTAGCAGTTACTTACTGCCGCAGGGGAGTAAAGTGTTAGAGATTTGATTAAACTAGTTCACGCTTTTTTTATGAGGTGGGGTGAACAGTTCTCGTTCGCGCTGCTTTTGCGATCCATAAATCTAGAGCAGGGTCATGTACCTGTTTACTGCTGGGTAGATTGGAGCATGACGGTACCAGGTTTTTCCCTGCACCCGGTAACTGTGGTGATAGAAGAGAGCCACAGTAAGACTACAACTCAAAAACAGAAGTATTTAAAGAATATTATTATCTTTCCTCTAAGTCTGAGATACATACTTTATGCACGACAAATCCAACCTTGTAGAAGTATTAACTAAATGTCTACAAATTCAAAGAAGTACTCATAGGGCCGGATTAATTGCCTTCCAGGGCCCAAAGCACTGAAAATATTAGCCCCCCCCCCTCCCCCCACCTCCTTGGTTCGGTTTGGTTTTAAGGATTATCTTCATTGCACACGGACTACTCCATCAGTGCTCCGATCTCCGCCCTTAGATCACACAAGGAGGATCTCAGCACAGTGCACGAACCCCGTAGCACCGACGAGAATCCCACTGTGTGTATGTAGGAATCCCACATTCTATAAATATTTTTGTGGTGGGTAGGTTTCTAATTTTTAAATTTTGCCAGGGCAGCGGCCTGATAGGTCTACACTTTACGATTTCCAACAGCCGTGGGATTTTTAACGTGCGCAACTTGCACACGGGACCTCCTATTTTTGTCACCCTTATCCGAGAAGGCTAGGCATCCGATGTCACTACCCAGGACACCAGGGGATGAATGACATCAATATGATCACTGGTTCTGAAAAAAAAATGTCCATAAATTATATACCCTCAACTGGGAATCGAACTCGGTACCTATAGAATTTGAGACGGACGCAATACCTCTTAGCCACTCCGACCCCCCCCCCCCCCCCCCCTTTCCCGACAGTGTCTATACATGGAGTAGTCTTTTTGTCAAAATGCTGTAAAGATGAGAATCCTGTGAACCATGTCGTACTGTTCCACATCCAGTGTTTTACGGGGTGTTAAAGGTTAAATTCGTTGTGCGTGTTCAGATGTGCAACTGCAAACATGGCGTGTGTTCTCGAAATGCCAGCTAACAGATTTAGTTGTACTTGTCTGCCGGTTTTCGAAATCATACACACACAATCAGTCTCTTCAAAACATAACTATAGCTGTTAGATGCGTGTGAGTGTGTACGTATGTGTGTTTGTAAGTAAATATTCTATTTTCTGATATACTTTGTTGATTATATAGAATTTGTTTTTAACATTACTTATCTGGCAGTTTGTTATCATACTGAGTTTCCTTCAGTTTTCAGTGATGTAACTGTAACTGTCTGCTATGATCTCTCGTATCAATAATAATCTGGTTTTGAAACTTGTTGCATCACTGTAATGCTTTTGCTCCTCTCTAACTTTTAAAAAAAAAATTGTTTATATAATTATCTTATTCTTACTGGTTTTCTGATCTTATGGATGACAAGATGCTTGTCAATTGTTGATACTTTATGTAATATATTAATTATCTTTATTATGGAAAGAGAAAGGGGAAAAATTAAAAAATATATACTTTAAACACAGGCTTTTAATGGACTAAAAACCCAAAAATAATTTTTCAAGGAGTTTATAGCTTGAGGTAAAAATGTAACATCAAATTGACAAAAAGCGTGTTGCAAGATAAAGAAAAGCGTGTAAAAAAAGAGGTCATAGCAAACCTAGGGATGAAAAGAGACATAATGAAGGAAATCTAAATTAGAAAGCCAAAATATTTTCGCCATACAAAAAGGCATAACACCTGGTTTATGATCATAATGGAAAGCAGCTTTGAAGGCTGACATGAAAGAGGAATACTGCGCTAGAAGTGAGAAGATAACATCAAGAAATGGACAGGAAAGAGTTTATCAGAGTGCACTACGCGAGACAGAAAACGTTGGAGATCTACTGCAGCCGATCATCGTTCTGGAGATGGCTGCTAGTAGTATAGTAGGCGCATTTCGATTAGTATTCTGGATGATGAGCGAGACTTTTATATAGGGAAATATACCGATCGATAACGGAGGATGAGCGTGTCTTTTATATAAGGAAAAATATTAGATCAATAATGGCGGCGTGGGTTAGGGGAGATAAGTAGGTAGGTTGTATTGTGATGGTATATTAAGTGTTGTGTATGACTCAGCAGTATATTGTTATGTTTCTTTATTCAGGTGTTACAACATTTATACAATATATACAATATATACAACATATATATACATATATACAACATACATACAATATATATTTTACAACATGTAGACAATATTTATACAAATGCCAAGGTTTTTTTAATATAGTGTATAATAAATATATTTAATGATCTCTTTTAAAAGAATACGAAATATCAATCTAAATCTCTAGTTTCAGACGTTTTGTAGCTCTTTTCTTCTGCTTCGGTGTTGGTGGTTGTAGATTAAAGACATCATTATCGTCCGGGTGATTGTCTATGGAATATTGGTTGATAACAACTGGAGTTGTTGTAGTGGTACAAGCGGGACTGGGGTTGTTACAAGTAATAGGACAGTAACCTGTGGGTGGTAACTGTAGTCGATCTAATTCGGCGAGGATTTCGCCTTGTAAAGTCAGAAGATGCTCAAATTCTTGACGAGTCAACGTAATGCCGATTTTGGTAGGAAACTTTAGATATGATTCACCAAAGTATTTTCGCACATGTAGTAAAGGCTGACCTCTGTAAAAACTTACAGACGCGACCTTCAGCCCACTCTCCAACGGTTTAAGCATGTATACGACAGCTAAAGAAAACAGAGGCGTAATAAGAGTTTATATATACATTTTTATTATCACTGCAGGTGAAATTAGATGGTGAGAGGTGAAGTGGTGACATTATCGGAGTCAACTATTCTTTTGATGTAAAAATATGACAGGTAATTTCTGTGTTGTTCGTATGAGTAGACGGCTGAATTGTGTTTTTCTAAAACCGACATTTTTCCCGCCCTGCGCTTGTTGTGTAGTGAGAACCTCTAAATAAGTGTTGGTGTCTAGCTTATTTTGATGTTTATTGAGCCCCTTAGTACTTGATTTATCGTGTTCCCCGAAACAGTGGTAGGTTTTACTACATAAAGATACCATTCCCTACCTTCGTATTATAGTTTAAACAAACCAGGGGTTCTTTTCTCGTATAATTTCCTATCCTTGCATTTCTGACAAACGACTAACTGTTTTACCGCTAGTAATAAACTCGGATCGATGGTCGGGGCAGACTTTGCGAGGAAACCATTGATCGTATACTTTATAAAATTCCGTTAGCATAGGGTGTCGTCAACGCTAAATATAGGCTGTCCGTAGCCATCTCGCACAGTTGGAAGTCGGATGAATCTATCGACGAACCTATCTAGAAAATCGTAATAAAATTCTAACATGCGGAGTTTTGCGTATTTGTAGACGAAAAATCCTATCTACAACGGGATTTACCTTTGTAAGACTAACATTTACCTTTGTAAGACTAACATTTACCTTTGTAAGACTAACATTTACCTTTGTAAGACTAACATTTACCTTTGTAAGACTAACATTTACCTTTGTAAGACTAACATTTACCTTTGTAAGACTAATATTTACCTTTGTAAGACTAACATTTACCTTTGTAAGACTAACCCTGCTACTTATTTCTGTTCACTTCATTGCATACAAGCTCAAAACACAAGAGATCAATAGTAGAAATTTATAAAAGAATCATTCTTTCGTTCGTGTGTTCGAACCCCAGGGATTTAAGGTTTCACTCTTTTTACACTTCCGGCGTCTGGTGATAGGTTTATTGGGCTTTCTTGCAATTCCAGTCGACTTCGAAAATGTCGTCGGTGACCTCGGTCAGGTTTTTAAAAAGGGGACTATTAATTAACATCGTAGTGTCATCACCCCGACAATAGGACACGTCTACGTGTTTCGCTTTATTTGTCAAGGTCTTGCCGTAAACCGCGGTACATAGGTAAATATTTATTAACCTGTTTTTAATTTTGTTATTTTTGCAGGTGCCAGATATTTCTTTGAATATTTCTGGCATGTGTCAAATGTTTCTTACAGTTGTCAAATATTTCTTACACTTGTCAAATATTTCTTACAGTTGTCAAATATATATATGCAAATGGTTTTTTTTTCAGTTGTCAAATATATATGCAAATATTTTTTCAAATATTTATTGCAGTTGTCACATATTTCATTAAATGACTAATCCGGTTGCCACAATTTCTTGCAGCTGACAATATTTCTTTAAATATTTCTTGCAGTTTTCCAAACGTTTCATAAAATATTTTTTTCATTAAATATTTTTTCCTGTTCTCAGTACTTGACAATTCAAATAGTTCTTGCAGCTGCCAAATATTTCTTCAAATATTTCTTGCATATGTCAAATATTTCTTCAAACGTTTTTCCAGTTGTCAAATATTTCTTCAAGTGTTTTTTGCAGGTGCCAAATATTTCTTCAAATATTTCTTTCAATTGTCAAATATTTCTTCAAATGTTTTTTCCAGTTGTCAAATATTTCGTCAAATGTTTTTTTCCAGTTATCAAACTGTTATCTACTTTTTTTTGTCCTGTAATTTTCAAACTTTAGTGAAAACCTTTCTTCCAAGCACCAAAGAGGGTCCAACATTTTCTACCAGTCCTGCTCAAATGTTCCAACCTGTGGGTAAATATCTATTAACCTGTTTTTAATTTCGTTATTTTAACAGTTGCCAATTATTTCTTTGAATATTTTTTGCATGTGTCAAATGTTTCTTACAGTTGTCAAATATTTCTAACAGTTGTCAAATATTTCTTACAGTTGTCAAATATTTCTTACAGTTGTCAAATATTCATGCAAATATTTCTTACAGTTGTCAAATATATATGCAAATGTTTTTTTTTTCTAATTGTCAAATATTTCTTCAAATGTTTCTTCCAACTGTCAAATATTTCTTGAAATGTTTTTTTCCAGTTATCAAACGGTTATCTACTTTTTGTCCTGCAATTTTCAAACTTTAGTGAAAACTTTTCTTCAAATCACCAAAGATAAGCCCACAATTTTCTCCCAGTCCTGCTCAAATGTTCCAACCTGTAGGTAAATATCTATTAACCTGTTTTTAATTTTGTTATTTTTACAGGTGCCAAATATTTCTTGGAATATTCTTGCATGTGTTAAATGTTTCTTACAGTTGTAAAATATTTTTAACAGTTGTCAAATATTTCTTACAATTGTCAAATATTTCTTACAGTTTTCAAATATTTATGCAAATATTTCTTACAGTTGTCAAATATACATGGAAACATTTTTTTCCATTTGTAAATATTTCTTCAAATGTTTTTTCCAGTTGTCAAATATTTCTTCAAACGTTTTTTCCAGTTGTCAAATATTTCTTCAAATGTTTTTTGCAGTTGCCAAATATTTCTTCAAATATTTCTTGCACTTATCAAAAATTTCTTAAAATATTTATTGTAAAATGTTTCTTGCTGTTATTAAATATTTCTTCGAATGTTTATTGCAGTTGTCAAATATTTCTTCAAACGTTTTTTCCAGTTGTCAAATATTTCTTCAAATCTTTTTTTTTTTGGCAGGTGCCAAATATTTCTTTGAATATTTCTTACATGTGGCAAATGTTTCTTACAGTTGTCAAATATTTCTTCAAATTTTTTTTTCAAGTTGTCAAATATTTCTGCAAATGTTTTTTCCAATTGTCAAATATTTTTTCAAACGTTTTTTCCAGCTGTCAAATATTTCTTCAAATGTTTTTTTTGCAGGTGCCAAATATTTCTTCAAATATTTCTTGCAGGTGTCAAATATTTCTTCATATTTTTTTTATTTTCTAGTTGTCAAATATTTCTTCTAGTTGCCAAATATTTCTTCAAATATTTCTTCAAATACTTCTTGTAGTTGTCACATATTTCATCAAATGACTAATCCAGTGGCCAATATTTCTTGCAGCTGTCAAATACTTCTTTAAATATTTCTTTAAATATTTCTTGCAGTTTTCCAAACTTTTTATTAAATAATTTTCCTGTTGTCAGTACTTGACAATTCAAATAATTCTTGCAGCGGTCAAAAATTTCTTCCAATTGTCAAACATTTCTCGTAATTGTCAAATATTTCTTCAAATAATTCTTCTAGTTGTCAAAAATTTTTTCAAATATTTCTTCTACTTGCCAAACATTTCTTCCAATTGTCAAACATTTCTCGTAATTGACAAATATTTCTTTAAATATTTCTTCTAGTTGCCAAACGTTTTTTCAAATATTTCTTCTAGTTGCCAAACATTTCTTAAAATATTTCTTCTAGTCGCCAACATTTCTTCAAATATTTCTTCTAGTCACTAAACGTTCCTTCAGATATTTGTTCCAGTTGCCAAATGTTTCTTCAGATATTTTTTCTAGTTGCCAATTATTTCTTCAAATATTTCTTATACCTGCCACATATTTTTGTCGAATATTTCTTCCATTTTCACATATTTCTCAAAAATTATGTTCTGAGTATAACAAATATTTCTTGACACGTTTTCTCTAGCAATCTAATTTTTTCTCCATGTGCTACATTCTGTCACCAAACTTTACCCAAACATTACACCCATTAATAAAATATTTTATCAAATCTCTCTTCCTATCGTCAAACTGTACCCAGACATTTCTTCCAACCATCAAACAAATTCAAAATCTTGTTTAAGGTTATTGAAGTATTCGGTGAGCTTCTTTTATAGTCGTGTATTCACAATTATAAAGATCGCTAAATTTTTGCCAATCACTGCACCTGGCCTATTTAGCATATTGGTAGGCTACGCAAGTGAAGCGTTACCTGCACGGTCTCTTTAATGTTATATTTTGTACTTTATTATAGCCCCTTATTCTCTTGTATGCGTGTGAGGGCTGGACACTCACGCAGATACGAAGCGAAGGATTCAGGCTTTCGAGTATAAATGTTATAGAAGAATTTTGCGCATTTGCTATAAAGAGCACAAAACAAATGTCTACGTTAGAGAGAAGATAAACACCTATGCGGGCCACCAAGAACCACTTTTGTCAGTAGTGAAACGTCGAAAGCTTGCCTGGTTTGGGCATGTAACTCGTCATGACTCCCTTTCGAAAACGATCCTCCAGGGAAAAGTCGAAGGTAAACGGAGAAGAGGAAGGCAAAGAAAATCCTGGGCTGATAACATCAAAGAATGGGCAGGACACGGTTTTTCCACACTTGTACGCATTGCTGAGGATAGAGAGCAGTGGAGGACCCTGTCTGCTGATGCTTCCACCATGGCACCCCTACGACCCATGAAGGGTTACGGGTTGAGATGAGATGATGATAGCCCCTTCAGTCGTAACTGACAATGGCAAGGCGCCCCTGAGGTGACAGCCCTAAGCTGCTTATTTTCCTGGTGTTTCTTTCGACGTTTTCCCCTCTCTTCTGCTTGTTGTGTTAGTTTCTTTTCGCTCAAGCTAAAGTGATGCCGTAGATAGCATCGCCACTTTGTGCGATCGGCAGCTTCATTCCCCTACGTTGCTGGATTTATGTCCAGCGCCCTCATGTCTGTCTTGCACACATTTTTGAACCTCAGCTGCGGTCGCCTAACCGTTCTTTAGCCATCTGCCAGTTCTCCGTGGAAGATATCTTTCGGGATGCGACCATCTTTCATGCGGCGGATATGGCCAAGCCAGCGTAGTCTTCTTTGTCTCAGCAGTGTATACATGCTTTGAAGGCCAGCACGTGACAACACCTCGACATTTCTCACTTTATCTTTCCACGAAAGGCCGAGGATGTGGCGCAAACACGGTAGATGGAAGGTATTGAGCCTTCTTTCTTGCTTAGCATAGATTGTCCAGGTCTCACTGCCATATAGAAGTGTGCTGGTGATGCAGGCATTATATACCGCAGCTTTGGTCTTCGTTGTGAGTTTGGAGTTTCCCCAAACACGTGCTGTGATGATGGCAAAGGTAGCTGCAGCTTTGTTAATAAGGCTATCAATTTCTGTGTCCAGAGAGAGTTTGCCATTGATGATATACACATGGTATGTGTGATGCACCGCACACAACCCGTCAGGGCCGACCCGGTTCCAACTGGGTACCAGAGAAACTCTGGGAAGGTTAAGGCGGCCGGCGTGATGCTGATCACATCACGCCGGCGGGCCTAACACCACGTGCATCACACATATATTTGACAACTGGAAAAAAAACATTGGCATATTTATATTTGACAACTGTAAGAAATATTTGACAAGTGTAAGAAATATTTGACAACTGTTAGAAATATTTGACAACTGTAAGAAACATTTGACACATGCCAGAAATATTCAAAGAAATATTTGGCACCTGCAAAAATAACAAAATTAAAAACAGGTTAATAAATATTTACCTATCTACCGCGGTTTATGGCAAGACCTTGACAAATATAGCGAAACACGTAGACGTGTCCTATTGTCGGGGTGATGAAACTACAGTTCGAAGTCGACTGGAATTGCAAGAAAGCCAAAAAACCTATCACCAGATTCCGCAAGTGTAAAAAAGGGTGAAACCTTAAATCCCTGGGGTTCGAACACACGAACGAAAGAATGATTCTTTTATAAATTTCTACTATTGATCTCTTGTGTTTTGAGCTTGTATGCAATGAAATGAACAGAAATAAGTAGCAGGGTTAGTCTTACAAAGGTAAATGTTAGTCTTACAAAGGTAAATATTAGTCTTACAAAGGTAAATGTTAGTCTGACAAAGGTAAATGTAGTCTTACAAAGGTAAATGTTAGTCTTACAAAGGTAAATGTTAGTCTTACAAAGATAAATGTTTGTCTTACAAAGGCAAATGTTAGTCTTACAAAGGCAAATGTAAGTCTTACAAAGGTAAATGTTAGTCTTACAAAGGTAAATGTTAGTCTTACAAAGGTAAATCCCGTTGTAGATAGGATTTTTCGTCTACCAATACTCAAAACTCCGCATGTTAGAATTTTATTACGATTTTCTAGATAGGTTCGTCGATAGATCCGACTTCCAACTGTGCGAGATGGCTACGGACAACCTATATTTAGCGCTGACGACTCCCTATGCTAACGGAATTTAATAAAGTATACGATCAATGGTTTCCTCGCAAAGTCTGCCCCGACCATCGATCCGAGTTTATTACTAGCGGTAAAACAGTTAGTCGTTTGTCAGAAATGCCAGGATAGGAAATTATACGAGAAGAGAACCCCTGGTTTGTTTAAACTATAATACGAAGGTAGGGGGATGGTATCTTTATGTAGTAAAACCTACCACTGTTTCGGGGAACACGATAAATCAAGTACTAAGGGGCTCAATAAACACCACAATAAGCTAGACACCAACACCTTTTTAGAGGTTCTCACTACACAACAAGCGCAGGGCGGGAAAAATGTCGGTTTTAGAACACACAATTCAGCCGTCTACTCATACGAACAACACAGAAATTCCCTGTCATATTTTTACATCAAAAGAATAGTTGACTCCTATAATGTCACCACTTCACCTCTAACCATCTAATTTCACCTGCAGTGATGATAAAAATTTATATGTAAACACTTATTACGCCTCTGTTTGCTTTAGCTGTCATATACATGCTTAAATCGTTGGAGAGTTTTCACAGAGGTCAGCCTTTACTACTTGTGCGAAAATACTTTGGTGAATCATATCTAACGTTTCCTACCAAAATCGGCATTACGTTGACTCGTCAAGAATTTGAGCATCTTCTGACTTTACAAGGCGAAATCCTCGCCGAATTAGATCGACTACAGTTACCACCCACAGGTTACTGTCCTATTACTTGTAACAACCCCAGTCCCGCTTGTACCACTACAACAACTCCAGTTGTTATCAACCAATATTCCATAGACAATCACCCGGACGATAATGATGTCTTTAATCTACAACCACCACCACCGAAGCAGAAGAAAAGAGCTACAAAACGTCTGAAACTAGAGATTTAGATTGACATTTCGTATTCTTTTAAAAGAGATCATTAAATATATTTATTACACACTATATTAAAAAACCTTGGCATTTGTATAAATATTGTCTACATGTTGTAAAATATATATTGTATGTATGTTGTATATATGTATATATATGTGTATATATATGTATATATATATATATATGTATATATATATATATACACATATACATATATATATACATATATATATATATATATATATATATATATATATATATATATATGTATATATATATATATATATATATATATATATATATATATGTTGTATATATTGTATAAATGTTGTAACACCTGAATAAAGAAACATAACAACATACTGCTGAGTCATACTCAACACTTAATATACCATCACAATACAACCTACCTACTTATCTCCCCTAACCCACGCCGCCATTATTGATCTAATATTTTTCCTTATATAAAAGACACGCTCATCCTCCGTTATCGATCGGTATATTTCCCTATATAAAAGTTTCGCTCATCCTCCGGAATACTAATCGAAATGCGCCTACTATACTGCTGCCGCTGGCAATGAAATATAGTACCTTATCCCTAACCGTTTGTATTAGCATATACAACTGTCATTTATAGATTTTTGTTTTAGCGATATATTGTTTCACTACATCGGATACCATTCTGGAATGGTGATTTTCAGTACCTCTTCTGTAGATAATGGAGAATTGTCTGCTTAATATATAGAATTATTCTTTAGCTACCTGTAGTACCCGGGAGTCTCTGAAGAGGGAAATACAGAATAGAACTACGACACTCTCAAGCATGTCGTACATGTTGATTAATATAAGGTTGTGCTTGGAACCTGACAATCTCATCATGTAAAAGAGGATGCCACATAAACCACCGCTGCAGGAGCATGTGACTGTATGGTAGCTCCATGCTGCGTCTTGAGCATGTGACTGTATGGTAGCTCCATGCTGCGTCAGGAGCATGTGACTGTATGGTAGCTCCATGCTGCGTCAGGAGCATGTGACTGTATAGTAGCTCCATGCTGCGTCAGGAGCATGTGACTGTATGGTAGCTCCATGCTGCGTCAGGAGCATGTGACTGTATGGTAGCTCCATGCTGCGTCAGGAGCATGTGACTGTATGGTAGCTCCATGCTGCGTCAGGAAAGCAAACGACAGTAATGAAGATGAGGATGAAGTATTCTATTCATGATGGTCTTTATTGTTTTTATTTCGTACACAAAGTGTTTTATCAGATACAGGAACAGATGAGACGCAGAGCGTATTACCAGCTCAGCAGAAGTGAATAAGTGGTAATTTTCAGATTCCGCATGGGCCACAACAGATTGGGATATCATCTATTCAACAAGCTAGAGAAAGGAACTACCGATGAGTGTAACTGTGGCCTGATAAAATGACTGCTGAACATCTGCTTCAAAGATGCCCAAAATAATGAGCAACAGAGAAAGCACATAAAACCGTCACCAGTATGATTCCTGGAAATACAAATAGCTTTCTTTGAAAATATTCAAGTTGACGTCTGAGAGTGTACGAAGAAGAAGAAGAAATGACGTTCACTTTAGGAGCTTATGTGCTGTGGAGTTTTTTTTCTAAAGACATTCTATACCAGTAATCCTGTTCTGTTTGTTTATTAAGTTTATCTTCTTCTTCACTAGCAGATCGTCAACCTTCTATGATTTGCTTCAATTTTTCTAAAAATCTTGTTTGCACAATTTCTTCAAGGCATGCACACATAGAAAGTGTCATTTTATGGTACCAGTATTTTATTGTGTATTGTGCAAAGACTTTTTAGATGGTGGTGGATGTAAATAGTGTTTGTACCCTGGTATGGTATAATGTCTTCTTACTCTTGATCAGTTTTTTTACCTGTTGTTCACGAACGGTTGACACTGTATAAGAAAGCTCGGCATACATGTGTTCAAGGTTCATGCTCCTTAGGAAGCTAAAGAGTAATGGTGATACTATATATCTAACATGCACGCCTTGTAATACACAACTGCAGCCACAGTCACATTAGCGACATTATGAGTTTGAAATCTTGCTCGGAACACGTGATTCATGATGACAATAATTTATTTCTGTCATTTTAAGGTCTTCAGTTATAAAGAAAGAATAGATGTACCGTTCTTCAGGCATGTCGTAAGTGGCGACTAACGTGAGGTTGTGCATAAGGCTGGCAGCCTCATCATGTAAGACAAAGTCCTACATAAATTAAATCACAGTTACAAGGGTAGAGGGGCTAGGCTTCCAGCTGGAATGGTGACTCCAAAAGGAATGGAAAATTAAAAGTGAAAAATCTTGAATTAATCATAAGATTCAGGTGAGGGATTGATCTTAAAGTCGTTTGCATGAAGCATCATTGGTTTTAAAAGTAGCGTCAGCGCAGAAATGGAAGACTCATGAGAGTATGATCTAGACTGCCGGAGTTTAATTTTGTTGCGTGCTTTCCTTGTCGTCGGGTATCGTTCTCATCTTCAGAATTTCCCGTATCCTGAATTTGAGAAACTATAGTTTTCATTGGTGGGAGTAAACAAGTACATGGTGCGCCGTTTTGGAGCAACCAGAGATAGAAGTCCCATCACCAGGAGAAAGCCGCTACCTGACGCACTGAGATAAAACGCCCAACCTTTGGATAAATCCGTCAGCAGAATCTCAACCAGAGACTTAGCAGCGTCGCCTTTGGTACATACGGCGAAAGTTGCAACACCCGCAACACCCACGAGGCCGCCTAAAATAGACAACACACTGGCATACCCGATGTTGGAGAAGAGCTTGCAGTTACAACATAGGGTCAGACCTATAGCAGTGCTGCAGAGGAGACACAGAAGTGATACAGCCATCAGGACTCGAACGGCCTTGAAGTAATCCATATCCTGATTCTTCATGTCCCAATCTACTACCTCACACTTGGCGTCAGTTGTTGAGGTTGGCATTGTTATTGTTAACTTGTAACATCCAAATATGAGGCCTATCCCAATTTCCACTTCGATACCAGCCTCCTGCACGTGTACAAAAATATCATGATGGCGAAGGTGTAAATTTGATGACATGAAAATTTGATTATCACGTAAATATGATGACAACGTAAATTTGATTATCACGTAAATTTGATGACTATGTAATTGTGATGATCATGCAAATTTAATAATAATAATAATAATAAATTCTTTAAGCACCAAACACGGCGCATAAGGCAGATGATGGTCTGTAAAGATTAGTTTATGATCATGTGTTCTCGTGTAAATTAGATGTTGTACTTTTGTGATTATTTTTTGTTTTTGAGTCTACCAATGTATTTTTCCAAATGTCAAGTCAGTACTATTGTATGGCTCTGAGACATGGAGAACAACAAAAACAACAACCAAAAAGCTACAGACTTTTATAAACTGGTGCTTGTGTAGAATAGAAGGACTTAAATGGTATGACAAAGTCACAAATGTGGAATTGATGACAAGAACCAGACAAGTGCTAGTGGAACAAGAGCTCATAAGAAGACGCTGGCGGCGATGGATAGGACACACTAAGGAAACTTGTTGATAGCATTACAAGGCAGTCCTTGTTCTGGAATCCACAGGGAAAGAGAGGCAGAGGTAGACCAAAAAACACATGGAGAAGAGAACTGGAAACAGAGGAGAAAATGATGAGGAAAACATGGAAAGAACTTGAGCGGATGGCACAGGACAGGAAGACTTGGCATGTGTTTGTTGAAGGCCTATGCTCCTCAGGGAGCTAAAGGGTATTGATTATTGAATGTTGGTGATCACATTCACATATCAGTTCATAAACGAATAACACATCTGGCAGAAACAGGCTATCAAAGAACATTGATTTAATCAGAATAATTTGATACAGTGTTGGTTAAAAAAAAGACTCCGATTAAACATTACGTATAACGTTGTACAAAAGTCAAAGAGTTTCATGGAAATGACAAATTGTATTCAGCAACATAGGAGATGGTGACGTACAAACAGTAAGAAGGAATTTTTTCTTAAATAAAGAGTTATAAAATATTTTGTGTTTTCTTCATGAGTTATTAATGTAATATATGTCTTCTTCATGAGTTATTAAAGTAATATATGTATTCTTCATGAGTTACTAAAGAAGTATATGTATCTTTAATGAGTTATAAAGTGTTATAAGCATTCTTCCTTACCTTTTTGAGGCAGAAACATAGGTGATCAACGAACAGTTGGAAGAAAAAAAACTAAGGCCCTTGAAGTGATGAATTATAGATTACTGGAAATCATTTCTTTGAAATAAAGAAGAATGGGAAAATCTCCAGGAAATGTAGAAAAATAGGCGTCTCTTGTGAAAATGTAGAAAAATGGGAGCATCTCGTGGAAATATTGTAGAATGAGGCATCTCGTAGAAATAAGAAGACATGTAAAAGGGATCAAGAAAACCATTCAGAAAAACAGAATTAATGAAAGAGATCAAAAGTTGATAAATAATATATTTTTGAGCATTTAAAGAGATACAACAATTAAACAGTGATTAAGAAGTAAAATGTGACTGCAAACGTGCAAGAGAAAGACAGTGCTACAAGTGGGATTACAAAGTGTTCCATCAAGAGTAACGCAGACAAACGCTGCCCCAGAAGACTGCGTGATGTTCCCGGCAACGGGTCCTCCCAGTTCAAACGATAAGGCAGAGCTACATGTGTCTGTTCGGGCTGCGTCTTTGGGAAGGGCGGAAGCAGCGGTGGATGCGCTGCCGACTCGGGTGACGATAGAGTCATCACCTCTACAATGACCCCCTTGCAGGGTAGGGAACCATCCTTCTCGTGGTATTGCACACTCGCCAATTAGTGGCTCTGGTGTGACTTCCACCAGCTGCGTCCGCTGAGTTTGAGAAGTTCTCTGGGGTTGCAAGAGAGCCCAAAACAACATCATCAAATTGACGAAATGGTAAAAGTGTGAACAACTCGAATCCCGGAACAACAATATCAAGTTGGACACAAAACTTTGGAGATCCACCATATCCCAAATTCAATGAAGAGGCAGCATTTGGTGTGAACTGATTATAGTAAAAGTGCAACAGTTATGAGAGGAGTCAGCATGTGATTAGGTATCCATCCATTCATTAATTTCCCTTTTCTCTCAATAAATAACATGTGTCTGTCACTTTAGCTGGTCACCTTACTACTTGCAGGAAGCCTGCACCACATCATGGATTGGGAATTTGCAGCTGTAGTCTCTGTAGCAGTTTGTGTTACATTATGAGATCGCCACTCCAATGCATAACCAGATATTAATCGCCTGTTACAAGATAGCAGACCTGATCATAGTAAAATTGCAACAGTTATGAAAGGAGACGGCGTGTGATCTGACCTTATCATGGTGACAGTGCAACAGTTAGGAGAGATGACATATTTTGATCCGATATGATCGTGGCAAAAATGCAGCAATGATGAGCCCGAGGAATTATAAGAGATGATTACAGGAGTTTGGAGATTTGAATTATTTAAATAAAAGTTACAATTTTGGGAATTCATATCAAAGTTAGCATTGACCGGTATTCCCTTACAGTAGAAACATGAAAATAGAACAAAGAAAGCTGTATATGTTAGCTGTGTTTTAAAAAATGTCCAATAACATGTTCGTACTAGTTCTGTTTCTCTTTATGTCCGTAATTCCAATGAATGTAACTACGGCATTCGTTAAAGTTTATCTTCCCTTGATATGAAAAGTAAAATCTTGTGCCCTTTGACGCGATAGCCATACTCACTACTGTTCAAAAATGTTATGATATATATGCTAAATAACAAACAAACAATTCATCGAATGTTGCAGGCCTCGTAAGAAATAAAGAAGTTGAAAACTTTACGTGGAGTAGTCATGCTAATGACCATTGTCTACACAGCACTAGGTGAAGGTGCTGATTCGATGGTCCTGGGTTCGGATCCCTGGTACACCTATCACTTCTATTGCTTTTCTGTTGTCTAGGTTTCTTTTTCTTTGTATATTGCGAATGCCTGCATCATACCCATCTATGTGTATTATTTACTTCGTGTTCACAGGTTTCTGGTGTTCCTGTTTATTAATGTCAATATTCATACATGTAGTATATATGCTACTTACATTAAGGGTTCCGTACTCCCAGTAAGGTGACACATAACCAGCCAGGCAGACTACGGAACCAAGTATGATGAAAGCAAGGCACATGCGCTGTGATCCAGTTAGAGTCGCAGGAACCGACATTGCAAATTAAGTATTGCTTGTTGTTATTGCAATCCTTTGTAATAAGAAATGGACTGAAGCGGGAATCGTGGCAGATGTTGAATCTGGGAAGTAAAGTTTTAACGTCTATGAAATTTTTACTTAGCCAATGGCCATTATATTCAATATTGTATTCATTACGCTTTAGGTCCCAGAGGAGTTCAGACTTTCAACAAACACATGCCAAGTCCCCCTGCCGCATTATGTCAGTTCAAGGTCTTTCTATGTCTCTCTCTTTATTTTCATCTCCAGCTCTCTTCTCTGTGTGTATTTCGGTCCTCCCCTACCTCTCTTACTATACGGATTCCAGAATAAAAACTAACTTGTAATGCTATCAGTAAATTATCTCACTGTGCTTTCTATCCATCGCCGGTGCTTTCTCATCACGTGTTACACTGATACTTGTCTCATTTTTGCCATTACTTCCACATTGATGATATTTTCACACCACTTCAATCTTTCTGTTCTCTGAAAGCACACGTTATGAAAGTTTGTAGCTTCTTTGTTAGCGTTTTAGAGCCATACGGCAGGACTGACTTGACATTTGAGTTCACGATTCGTGTATATGTTGTAGAAGTTTGTGCACACGATTCGTGTATATGTTGTAGAAGTTTGTGCACACGATTCGCGTATATGTTGTAGAAGTTTGTGCACACGATTCGCGTATATGTTGTAGAAGTTTGTGCACACGATTCGTGTATATGTTGTAGAAGTTTGTGCACACGATTCGTGTATATGTTGTAGAAGTTTGTGCACACGATTCGTGTATATGTTGTAGAAGTTTGTGCACATGGAACTGTCAACCTCTTCGTGTTAAACAAATTGCTACAGAAAACACCTTGGCAAGAGTTTGTACTCTGGCGTAGGCTTCCTCAAGGCTGCCAACTCTAATGGTGGCTCCATGCTCCATAACGAGTGAAAAATGAGATGATGATGGTGATGATGATGTTACACATGATGATGTTACACATGATGATGTTACACATGATGATGTTACACATGCTGATGTTACACATGATGTCACACATGATGATGTCACACATGATGATGTTACACAGTTTGATGAAACACTATGACTATTTTAACTGAAATGTCATAAACATATAATACGCACAACTGCACGAACGGGTGGTAGAACGATCGTTGGTCAGTGAAGAAAAAAACCAGGCCGCTTGACTTCTTTTCCAGAATATTCGTGAAAGACTACTGCAGAATGGGCGAAGACTGGCTACCACGACAAATGTGGGAAACTGAGAGCCAGGGATCCAGACCTCCAGGACGACCCAGAGTCCGCTGGGAGGACAACAGACAATCTCTGAAGGATCGAGGACTAGATTGGAACCAGGCCACGAGGAAGACAGCCGATAGGATAGTATGGCGCTCTCTCTCTAGCAAATCTCTACACCGCAGGGTAAAAGAAGAACGACTGAGTAAGTAAGTAAGTAAGATTACTAAAGAAGGCTGAAGACAGGCCTATCACCTGTTGTTAGTTTTATCAATTGTTTTTTGGGGTGGTGGTGGTGGGAGAGAGGGGGGGGGGGTGCCGAATGTGGCTTCGGTCTTATTGTATGGCTCCGAAGTATTGAGAAAAACAAAAACAACCAAAAAAAAAAAAAAAAAAACTGCAGACTGTCATAAATGAGTGCTTGCATAGAATAGAAGGATTGAAATGGTACGGCACAATCACCAAATGTAGAACTGGTGACAAGAACCTGACAAGTGCCAGTGCAACAACAGATGAGAAGAAGACTAGTGATATATAGGACATATATTGAGGAAACCTGTTGATAGCATTACAAGGCAGTTCTTTCTTCTGGAACACCTAGAGTAAGAGAGACGAAGGTAGACACCCCCCCCCCCCTCCTCAATAATTTAGAGAGGAGAGCTAGGGATAGAAATGACAACGATAAGAACGACATGGAAAGATTTGAGCGGATATCACAGTACAATATCACGTGACATGAGTTTGTTAAAACATGAGCTGCTTGAAAACGATGGGGAAGGGGGGGGGGGGGGGGGGGGGGGGGGGGCGGGAGGCGCTGAAGTTGATGAAATGAACACGATGAAACTGATATGAGAACGAAACAGATGTATAGGCTTGTGCTAAATGAAAACAAAACTGGCATCTCATATATTCTAAATTTTTTGTTTGTTTTATTTCTTTTCGTGAAGCTTATTAGTTCTGGTTGCCTAGCCCACTAACATTCAATGTATCGTTTTAATTGAATTCCTTTTTCGTAATCTTTTACCATTTTTTTTCCGGTGCCTATTCCAGTTAAATATGTTGTTATGCAGAGCAGCGGTAGCGCAGTGGTTAGTGTACTGGTTTCCTAGCTCGGTGGTCCATGGTTCGATCCCCAGTTGAGGTGGGATTTTTTAGACCGCAAGCGCCTCCAGTGGCGACCCAGCCTCGTGAATTGGGTACCAGAGCAACTCTGGGAAGGTTAAGGCGGCCGGCCTGATGCTGACCACATCACCTATCGTGTACCGATGGTCAAGAAAATATGAGCCTAACACCATATTCCTAATATACCTTAATGGGCGTGTAACGGGATCCTTTACCTTTTTTTTTTTTTTTTTTTTTTAATGTAAAACTTTTGCCTCGTTTTGGCGAGGCGCGTCTCGTTCAACCCAGTCGGTTATATTAGGGCGGATGTCCAAATATAAAAGATCTTTAGGTCTGAGTTTGTCGTTATATACTCCTGTTTAGTCTTTTTAGCAATAGAATAACTGCTGTCGGCTTGCTTATCTAGTATCTCTCTTCTTCTTCCGTCCTTAGCCACCGACCGTCAAAGCAGTCAGTGGCCATTACGCCTAGTGGCGTCTTAGGGCAACAGCAGATAGGTTTTCTTTGCCATTGTTTCCCATCACGCCTATTGGCGTCTTTGGGGCAACGGCAAATCAATCCATTTGCTGTTGTTTCCGTAATCGAAGTGACTGGCAAACGGGTGATCAGCCCGTTGGTTTATCTAGTATAAGCAGCGCCAAATACCCGTTGACCAACAACTTTTCAGGGTGACCAGGGCCCGGCCTCTATGGCTACCGTAGCGATCCCGTGGGATAACCCACACCATACTTACCCCGGGTCCAACAATTCCCTTACATCCTCCTGGTTCCTTCCTACGATGTGGACGTAGTGTAGGGATTTAGGAGACTCTAAATGTGTGAACATATTTATTCCGTCTGGACAACACCATACCACACGCAAAAACTGGTGAAGTTGCGTAAAATATTTTTCTATATATATCACATACCAACCACATAACATCGTATAACATCACTTTATGTTCTACCACAATTCAATACACCGCTTAACATTGGGATCACCTCTTCTTATCCCATCACACCTCTAGATCAGGGGTTCTTAACCTTTCTTGCAGCATGGACCCCTTTGATTGTTCAGAGAAGGCCACTTTGATTATCCAATTAAGCCTATGGAATCCTTCTTAGAAAAAAAATGTACATAAATGCATACAAATAATACATTTTACTATTTAAAAAAAAATCACTGAGAATGCGTTTCGATTAATCGCATTTCTGTAATTGAAGATTAATCGATCAGTTTCGAACAATTTGACAAAAATTATAAAAAATCATAAATAACATTTTTTCACAAAAATCAATAAGAACTTTATTTATTTTACTTGTTATAAGGCAATATCGTCTCTTGAAGATATAATGAAAATACTGAAAAGCTATAACCAAACAATTTATTATGATTGACCATACTTGCTAAAGTCTATAACACAAACTTTTAACGTGCTAAAAGCTCTGCTATGTAAGCAAAAAACATAAACATTAATAAACATGGAATAATCTATGAAAAATTGTTTTATCAATTAATCGATTAAAACATTTTTATTTACTGATTAATCGACTAATTAATCGCTGGAGATAACAGCCCTCATATATATATATATATATATATATATATATATATATATATATATATATATATATATATATATATATATATATATATATATATATATATATTTGCTATAAGCACCCGGCGTTGCATGGGTTGTTTCTAGTAACTGTTTATGAAACTTAGGAAAATGTAAAAAAAAAAAATTCTGGTATTTTGATATTCGAGTGAAAATGAATTTTCTTTTTAAGACTGCTGCTTTAAGTGACTATCCTTGGGCCTTGTTTACAGTTACTGGAAATGCAAGCTGCACAAAATATTGTTATTCCTGATAGTCCAACCGGAAGAGCGATTTCATTCTGCTTCCGAGTTTTCGCGTCTTGTCCACAGGCGGCCGGTAGTTCTCGCAAGTATAAAATCACCGGGGCCGCCTTGATCCCCGCTCTGAACAGAGCGTCGTCTCCCTCCCCGCACGAGAGGTCGAAGAGGACGCACGTCTGTCCGGACAGTTATCTGATTGATCCTGCCAGTAGTCATAAGCTTGTCTCAAAGATTAAGCCATGCATGTCTAAGTTCACACTGTCTCACGGTGAAACCGCGACTGGCTCATTAAATCAGCTGAGGTTCCTTAGATGACACGATCCTACTTGGATAACTGTGGCAATTCTAGAGCAAATACATGCTTACCAAGCTCCGACCCTCGCGGAAACAGCGGTTTTATTAGTTCAAACAGAACATGAGGTATGTGCATCAGTCATGACATGAGGTGTAGAAAACAATTCTCTGGTTTCAGACTGTAACGGCCGCGCCGTTCCTCTGATTGCGCCAGCAGAGGCATGCTGCATGGACAACAGCTTGATCTCTTTATTCAAGTGCCCAACCTTGTGCCACCGAGACTTTGTTTCGGGGGTACGCTCCTATAGTCAAAAATGACTGAAAAGGAAGATCAATAACCGGGGGTTGAAGCATAAACATTATTTCTTGAATAAAGATGCTTATTATTTTATGCCATATTTTTCTTGATTGTGTTTATTCTATTTGCTGCACTATATTCCCCCCCGATGATGTATTTATATTTTAGTTATTATTCAGATTTTTGCTTTGTTGGTTAGAAGCTGTACTGTGTTTATGCTTGCATACGTTTAATATTGGCTGGAGGTTTATTTATGTCAGTCAATCTGTGTTTTAACCTAGACACACGGTGACGTGAGTTATTTAAGGACAAATGTCCAAATAAAGACAATATTTTGGTCAATTGTATTGTTTAGCTTTGAGTTATTTTTTTTTTTTTTAAATAAAATGTTGCATCGTTTTTATGAAGCGTGCACTGTTCAACCGAGATGCAGCATCCTGACAGTTATATGTGGGCGAATGTCAAATAAAAAGATCTTTTGAGAAGGCTTATCCTGTATCTTATTAAGCTGTTGTTTTTAAATAAAATATTACCTCGTTTTAGTTTTATTAGTCCGCCAGTTTGTTAGGGCACATGTTCATAATGAATGAGCTTGCGGTCTGGAATAATTTTCTTACTAACTATATCAGTTTTATTTCTTTTAAATACAATTTTGACTCCTTTTGGTGAGGCACGCTCCGTTCAATCTAGACACGGGGTCCATCTTTTATATTAGGACACATGTCAAAATGTGAAAGACTCTGCTTTCTGTTTTAGTACATTCTATTTCAGTATTTGTTTTTAAATAGAATTTTGCTTTATTTTGGCGAGGCGCAAGTTATTAAACCTATACATAGCGTTCATTCGTCATATTGGGCGCATGTCCAAACATAAAATACCTTACCTTCTGAGTATGACGCGTATATGTGTTTTTAAAATACAATTTTGCCTCGTTTTGTCGAAGTGCGCCCTGCTCAACCTAGAAACAGGGTCCGTTTGTTATATTTGAGTGCATGTCCAAACAGTAAAGACCTTGCGGTGTAAAATATCTTTTTTTTTTTAATGTAAAACTTTTGCATCGTTTTGGCGAGGCGCGTCCTGTTCACCTAGTCGGTTATATTAGGGCTTTTTTTTTTCCTCGCATGAGGTCGCATATTTTTCCTCGCATGAGGTCGCATTTAACTCGCATGAGTCGCATTGGAACACGCCCAGCATAAACGCATGTCCCAACACAAAAAGACCCAATGACAAACATGTGTCACTGTAATGATCCTCTGTGTTTTCCTTTTATTTTCCTCGCATGAGGTCGCATATTTTTTCCTCGCATGAGGTCGCATTTAACTCGCATGAGTCGCATTGGAACACGCCCAACATAAACGCATATCCCAACACAAAAAGACCCAATGACAAACAAGTGTCACTGTAATGATCCTCTGTGTTTTCACACAAAAGATCTAATGACACATAAGTGTTTTTTTTTCCCCTCGCATGAGGTCGCATATTTTTTCCTCGCATGAGGTCGCATTTAACTCGCATGAGTCGCATTGGAACACGCCCAACATAAACGCATGTCCCAACACAAAAAGACCCAATGACAAACAAGTGTCACTGTAATGATCCTCTGTGTTGTCACACAAAAGATCTAATGACACATAAGTGTCACTGTACTGATCTTTTGTGCCGGGCACATGGTTATATTAGGGCGCATGTCCAAATATAAAAGACCCTTGGGTCTGAATTATAAATAAGTAAAATATTTTTTTTAATGTGTTTGCTACTTTTCTTTGTAGCACGCCCCTTTCAACCACCTACCATGTACATGGAGTTGTTGGTTATATCAGGACGTGTTTCCTTTATTGTAATATGTTTTTGTTTGTATTTATTTTATGCTATATTATCTCTAGTCGGTATTTTTCCTTGTGTAGTTATAGTTCAACATGGTTTTTAAAAAAAATCCAAACTATGCTATTTTCTAAGTTAGTATGTTTTTAATTTTCACTGGATGGTTTATTTGGTTAATCTGTGTGTATCTGGGGGTCACCAGTTTGGACTACTGGCTCAAATCCTTATTTGTTTTTTATATGTTAGCTTTAGTTTTTGTAATATAGTGTTTTATTAACTTTTGCATTTCTGAAGGGGTCTTTGTGCCTATGAGATTTTCTACACTCATTTCTACCTTGTGGTTACTACAGTATGTCTTAATGTTTTGCCTCTGTTGGTCATATTTCTTGCAGTCCACCAGAAAGTGTCTAATTGTGTTTGGTTCTTGACACTCTTCACATGTGGGTTCCTCAATCATGAAATATCCAGTTCCAAGCTTGAGCCTCAGCAATTTTTTTATTAATTGGTATTTTTAGTTCATCTTTTATTTGACATTTTTTGCTTGGTTTTTTAAGGATTTTATATGAGTGTCTTGCTTTTTTACTTTGGTCCCATGCTGTTATCCACTCTTTAGTTATTTCTTGAGCAATTAAGCTCTTCGGGCAGATAGGGCTCGTGATCCTTGGTTGGTAGCTTATCTAAGAGAAGGAACTCTGAATTCAAACCACCGCTGCCTTGCGGGAATATCCATTTATGGAATTGGCTTCGGGAGTAAACCCTGAGGATAAATCCGGAGTCGGAGTCCCTAAGGCAGTCTAATGTCGATTCAACATTATTCTGGCAACTCCTGCGACATGGCTGGTACCAAACTGTATCGGCTACTGCCGTTCCTTTGGATCTACCGGCTGTGTGGAGAGGGGGAACATGCTGCATGGGCAACAGCTTGATCTCCATATAACTGTGCCCAAGCTCGCGCCCTGGAGAGGACACTTAAGCTTCACCCTATAGGTGTCGGCAAAACACGGGAAGTAGCAGTTACCGGTTATAAGCATTTTGCCCAATTGGCGTAGGGCATGGCGCCAGGGGCTACTTCCGACAGTGGGAGAGATTCTAGGATCTCACTGGACAGCTATCGCCCGCTTCAAGCTGGGCAGCCCCCAGTCAATAAGGTGTTGTCCCGCCACTGTCTGCTTTCCCCATTGGGTGCATGGGGATTAGGGTCAAACCCGAACTGTGGACAGAAAATTTTGCACCAAGCAACTATCGAAAAAATAGAAATAAGCAAACTCTCAGATTGGGATGCTGGAACGTCCGGACTATGTTGACTGGACTATCCGAAAACCTACAGGATGTAAACGATGTAAGGAAGACAGCCATAATTAATGATGAGCTTAAACGACTTCAGGTGGATATAGCTGCACTTCAGGAAACGCGCCTGGCGGGCTCTGGAACGGTGAGCGAGAAGGACTACACATTTTATTGGCAAGGGAAAGATCTTAATAAAGCTAGAGAACACGGAGTAGGTTTTGCGGTCAAAAAATCGCTAACTAAAATAGTTGAACCAGGCGAGAATGGATCAGAACGTCTGTTAACGCTCCGCCTGCAAACTAGCACAGGTCCCATCACCCTTGTCAGTGTGTATGCTCCTACTCTGTACTCTGCCTCAGAAGCTAAAGATGAGTTCTACGAGAATCTAACAGCAATTATCAAAAGCATACCTAGGCAAGAACAGCTTGTTCTCCTTGGTGACTTTAACGCTAGAGTGGGTGCCGATAATGTTTCATGGCCTTCATTTCTGGGCAGGTTTGGTATTGGCAAGATGAATGAAAATGGACAACGGCTCTTAGAGTTGTGCGTCCACCATGACCTCTGCGTGACCAACACCTACTTTCAGACAAAACCCCAGCATAAGGTGTCATGGAGACACCCACGATCCAAGCACTGGCACCAACTTGACCTGATTCTCGTCAGGCCACTCCTCAGGTGTGCTCTCCACGCGCTCGTACCATAGTGCAGACTGTGATACAGATCACTCCTTGGTTTGCTGCAAAATCAGAGCACAACCAAGAAAACTCTATCGTGTCAGACATGAAGGAAAACCACGCATTGATACCAGCAAGATGTCAGACCCTTTCATGATCGCTCAATTCACTGCGACCTTCGAGAAAGTGCTCAGTAGCCCTCAGCATGGTGATACTATTACAGAGAACTGGGAGCATCTACGGAACACCATTCAAAGTACTGCACTTGCCACCTTTGGTAAGAAAACAGCAAAGTCAAATGACTGGTTTGATGCTTCATCAGATGTGATGGCACCTGTCATTGAAGCTAAGCGCAGTGCTATGAATGAATACAAACGTTCACCGAGTGCCAGAACCCTACAGATCCTGAGGGCTACGAGAAGCAAAGTTCAACAAACTGCTCGACGCTGTGCAAATGACTACTGGCTCCAGCTCAGTGAGAGCATCCAGATCGCAGCGCAAACAGGCAACATTAGACAAATGTATGACGGTATAAAGAAAGCACTTGGCCCCCATAAAAGTAAGACGGCACCGCTAAAAACCATCAGCGGAGAGAAGCTAACCGATAAGGGTAAGCAGATGGAGAGGTGGGTCGAGCACTACTCTGAGCTTTACGCTAGAGACAATACCGTTACGCCTGCAGCCCTTGATGGTGTCAACAGTCTGCCAACTATGGAGGAGCTGGATGCCGAACCAACATTAGAGGAACTCAGCAAGGCCATTGATAGCTTGGCCTCTGGCAAAGCACCAGGCAGTGATGGGATTCCTCCTGATTTAATCAAATGCTGTAAGAGCACGCTATTACATCCCCTGCATAGGATGCTGTGCCAGTGCTGGGAAGAGACAACTATTCCTCAAGACATGCGAGATGCCAAGATTGTAACACTGTATAAAAATAAAGGAGACAGAAGTGATTGCAATAACTACAGAGGCATCTCTCTTCTTAGTATTGTTGGTAAGGTTTTTGCCAAAGTCATCTTAATGCGACTACACAAGTTAGCTGAGCGCATATATCCAGAGTCACAGTGTGGATTCCGAGCTGGCAGATCAACAACAGACATGATCTTCTCTCTCCGCCAGCTTCAGGAAAAATCAAGAGAGCAGAAAAGACCATTATATATCGCCTTTATAGACCTCACAAAAGCATTCGACCTGGTTAGTAGGGATGGACTCTTTAAAATCCTCCTGAAAATAGGCTGCCCTTCTAAAATGCTGGAAATGATAAAGTCATTCCATGACGGCATGAAGGGAACAGTCCAATATGCTGGAAGCACGTCACAGCCCTTTGATATACGAAGTGGCGTTAAACAAGGCTGTGTTCTGGCTCCGACCCTCTTCGGAATCTTCTTTGCCTTACTCTTGAAACATGCATTCAGAGATGCAACTGAAGGAATATGCCTTCACACTAGGTCAGATGGCCGTCTGTTTAATCTTTCAAGGCTGAAGGCAAAAACAAAAATCAGAAGGGTCACTATAAGAGACTTGTTGTTCGCTGATGATGCTGCAGTCGTCACTCAAAGCCAACAGGAGCTTCAGAGCTTGATGAATCGCTTCACTAAAGCATGCAAGGACTTTGGCCTCACAATAAGTCTAAAGAAAACGAATGTGCTGAGTCAGGATGTGGGTGCTGCACCAGTTATCACTATCGATAACTATGAATTGGCAGTGGTGCACCACTTCACATACCTAGGGTCTACCATCAATGACAAACTCTCACTGGATACAGAAATCGACAGCCGCATTGGCAAAGCTGCAGCTACCTTTGCCCGCCTCACATCGCGTGTTTGGGGAAACTCTAAACTCACAATGAAGACCAAAGCTGCGGTATATAATGCCTGCGTCACCAGCACACTCCTATATGGCAGCGAGACCTGGACGACCTATGCTAAGCAAGAAAGAAGGCTCAATACCTTCCATTTGCGGTGTCTACGCCGCATCCTCGGCATCTCGTGGAAAGATAAAGTGACAAATGTCGAGGTGTTGTCACGTGCTGGCCTTCAAAGTATGTATACGCTTCTTAGACAGCGCAGACTTCGCTGGCTTGGCCATGTTCGCCGCATGGAAGATGGTCGCATCCCAAAAGATATCTTCTACGGACAATTAGCAGATGGCAAGAGAACAGTTGGGCGACCACAGCTGAGGTTCAAAGATGTGTGCAAGAGAGATATGAGGGCACTGGACATGGATCCAGCAACATGGGAGGATGAAGCTGCCGATCGCACTAAGTGGCGATGCTATTTACGGCGCCACCTCAGATTGGGCGAAGAGAGGCTCACACAAGAAGCAGAGGTGAGGAGAAAACGTCGAAAGGAGCACCAGGAAAATAAGCAGCCGAGGGCTGTCACCTCAGTGGCGCATTCCCATAGTCAGTTATGACTGAAGGGGCTATTATTATAAGCTCTTAATTTCAAACTTCTATAAGCCTACTTCAATTTTGTTATGGCTAGTTCTCCCTCCTTTGGCTTCTTTGTCTGCAAGCTCATTTCCTGCTATCCCCACATGTGATGGTATCCATGTTAGTGTTGCACTGCATCCTATAGTTTGTAGATATGTATTAACCTGTAGTATTTCCTGTATAATATCTGGCCTGCTACATTCATTTCTGTTTCTGATAGCTGTCGTAAATTTATTTTGAGAGAAAAGAGTCTTAGAAATAGTGGTCCGGTTTAAAGTGGAAAATGATGATGGAAAGCTCAGTGATAGAAAATGTAGAGATTTAATAGTTGCTTCACATCGTGCTGGAGGAGAGTAAAGACAGACTTATTTACGACAAATCGTTTCTCTCAATCTTCTCTTTCACTCTCCTGGTCAAACAATTATTTGCCAGGTTTCCAGACTCGCATCTGCGCGCACACCGATTTGGTGTTTTCAACCACACAGACGACGTAGATACAAACTATATTAAACGAATAGGGGAAAAGTTGGGCTTTGGGTACATCCAACACAGAACTAAATGAGTTTATGTGATTTTATTCACTTTAAACATCAATCACTAACAAATATCAGGTATTACATAAATTATCATAAGTACACAAATGGAAATAACAAGTTTGGGAGGGGTGAAGAAGATTGGTATCGACTAAGCCCTTCCCGCTTATTAGACAAAGATAAACCCAGTCCAGAGATAGATAATATCAGGAACACGGTTACGTTAACCTAACAGTAAAGTTAATTACTCTGAAAAGAGGTGTTACCAAATTAGGTATAGGTGGTAGAAAGAAATCCTGTTCTTCCCAATTGTTCTTCCCTTTACTAAGCAAATGAAAAGGAGGGGGTTTTAAACATAGTTAACAAATTATCAACTATCCCACTTAAAGGAACAATGTAGGGTATACCGAAAAGATATATATTACCAGGTAAGCAAGTTAACAAAATGGTTACACAAAAGAATTAATTTCCTGTCATTCATACACTCTGTGCGGATCCACACTCATATACACCACACACTTACCGAGTTGCAGCATCAGTCACTCCATAGAATGATAAATACACTGATTAAACTCTTGACACGTGTAACTGTCTAGCACTTCTATGCCCCGCCCCAGATATTGCGAGTTTTTACTGAGAGCAAATATTCCCGCTTATCGCCGGACTTGAAGTTCTAAGAGTTCTTGTGGTTTATTATAAAGAAACGAGTCTATGGGATGGCACTGACACAGTTCGACACAGGGGTGAAAATGAAGTGGTCTCTTTTAATCCTCCGCTATGGTAAAATTCCTTCAATGCGTGATGATAGTTTTTATTAAATCCAATTGAGGAAAAACTAGGCTCAGTCACAGTCAGGAAAATATGTACTCTCTCACAGTAAACAGTAAATATGATATCGCTACTGGCGATGATTACCTTCCAATTTATCTTACAGGTTTGTAAGGGTAATTTGATGATTGTTCTTTAAAATGTTCTTGGGTGGGCTTTATTTCATTTAACTCTGACAGCTAGGTCGCAAAAGGACCGCCACAAGATTATATTTAAAAGAAATGTTTCTTCAATATGACTGGAAGTTTATAGGATGATTTATTTATTTCTTTCTTTATTTAGCTGGGACCGCAGGTTACGATCACTCGCTTTGCACAGAATAGAAATCACTGCAAATATATATATAAAATCCAGGGGAAAATCTATAACAAGATTTCAATAAAGCTAGTGCTTCTGTAAAGGTCTGGCCAGCGAGTGATAAAATGTCTATTCTTCATGGTCTATTTATCTAAAATGGAATGTAAGTTGAGTGGGACATGATAAACTTGACAGCTTATTTGATCTGATGAACTTTTGGGGATCTGACCGCCAAATCAAGGGAAGAAGCCGCCCCCTGGTCTTCGTATCCGCTCGCTGCTGCCCGTTTCGGCTTTCCCCGTTCGCTCGGTTCTGCGATTGACACCGAGACGCGAAAAATAGCGGCAAGCAACTGCGTCTCGTAGCAGGGACCACTACTGTCTTTGATAACGCCGATAGTCTCCCCTGAAATCCCTCAGTCTGTCTCTTTGATCGTGGTCGCTGTATCTGTTTGATTCTGGCGACGCCCCCCACTGGCCAAGTTAATTAAAATAACTGCCTATGATTGTTCAAGAGATGTTAGTGGGCGTGATTTAATCTCTCCTTAAATCAATGCGATGACCAGAATGAACGATAGGTAACCTTTCCGCATATCAATCAGCAAACGTGTTTGCCCTCTGTGGAACAGTTGCATAGCTAATGAATCCACGTGAAAGAAGTCCCGTTTTACAAGAATTACAACAAAGTTCAGGGCCAGCCGAGTTCGTCCATCACAATAGCTAATACTGATGATAGGGAATCTGTGAGAATGGTTAATTTTTTTGGTGGATTTTCTGCAGCTATTTCTAAAGCTTTTAGGATTGCAACTAATTCTGCTGTAAAGATGGATGTTACTTTGTATCTTTTATAAATTTTTAATTTTGGTAGTGCTATCCCTGCTCCTAATTGTCCTTCTTCATCTTTTGACCCATCTGTATATATAGTTAGGCTATTATTTATATACCGTTCTATGTACTCTAGTGTTTTACCTTTTGCTGAGATTATGTCATTAGATTTGTTTATGATCTTTGATAAGTGGGAGTCAGTTTCTGGCACTTTTAATTCCCATGGTGTGATCTTTGCTTTATACTGAGCACTACTGTTTATCGCATTAAATAGGTCTGGGTATTGATCCACTTCATCCATTGTTTTCCACCCTTACGGGTATTTATTATGGTTTAATGGAATGTGGCCTATGTACTGGTTACCCCTATCAAAGGTTTTGTGTGCTGGGTGAGTTGGATCTTTTGCCACTCTTGCCCAGTAGCTGAATCTCAGTTCTTTTCTCCTTAGCTCCAGGGGTATAATGCCTAGCGCTACTTCTAGTGCCTCTGCTGATGTTCCCTTTGAGGCACCTGCTATTATTGACAGTGCCTGGTTTTGGACTGTGTCTAGTTTTTTCTTATTGCTTGGGGCGGCTGATGCATAGACAACACTGGCATAGTCAAGTTTGCCTCTAATAAATGATTTATAGAAGGTTAACATTTTCTTATTGCAGGCGCCCCAACCACTTCCTTTCATATATCTTAGCATGTTAATAAGTCCCCTACTGCTTTGCACTAATAGGTCTATGTGTTTGTTCCAGTTTAGTTGCTGGTCTAGTACCATACCAAGAAATCTAGTTGATTTTGCTGTGCATACTTTTTGCTCATTAATGCTTATGTCAATTATATTGTTTTTAATTATACGCCCTCTACTGAAAATCATTCCTATGGTTTTTTTAACGTTTAGATTAAATCCCCACTTGTTCATCCAGTCAGATACTTTATCTATTTGTTTTTGTACTGTTCTATAGAGGAATGGGAGATTTCTTCCCGTTCTCCATATCGCAGCGTCATCTGCAAACTGAGATAGGTTGTTTTTTAAGTCTTTAAACTCGTCGCCTAGGTCGTTGACCATAATCGTAAAAATAGATGGTGATATTACTGATCCCTGGGGGATTCAATTATGTTGTTCGTACACCTCAGATCTATCATTGTTTATTTGTACCGTGAAGTATCTATCCTGCAGGAAGTTTTCTAAATAATTGTAGGTTCTGCCTACTATACCTAATTTCCTGATTTTATGTAGTGCACCCTCCCTCCAACACTCATCATATGCTCTTGCTACATCAAGGAATATTGCTACTGTCTTTTCATTCCTTTTGAAGCCTGTTTTAACATCATGTACAGCCTCAACAGTTGCTCTATTGTACTATGTTGGCTTCTAAAGCCTGCCTGGGTTGGACTGTACAAATTATGCTTTTCTAGATTAAATTTTAGTCTGCTGTTGACTATTGTTTCTAGAATTTTCTTAGATGCGATGTTAACGATATTGGCCTGTATGAGCTGACATCATGTGTTTCCTTATCTGGCTTTAGTATGGGGATGACTACTGCTGTCTTCCATGAACATGGTATTTTTCCCGTGTGCCAGACTTTGTTGTAGAGGGATGCAATTACCCTTAGAGTTGTATTTGGTACCTTTTTGAGGATTTCATAGCTCAGAATGTCTTCCCCAGAGGTGGTATTGGTTTTTCCTGCTAAAGCTCTTTCTATTTCATCTACTGTAATATCTGCATTTAAATAATTAGCATCCGGTGTGGTATCCATATTTTCTTCTTTTAATTTTTCTAGCAGTGTTTTCCGCCTATTTATTTCTGCCTTATCTAGACTGTCTATTTAACTAACCTGATAGAAGTATTTAGCTAGTATGTTGGCTTTTTCTCTATCTGTTTCAGCTCTCTCTGGTATTTTAATTGTTGGGATTTTAAATTTCTTGTTGTTTCCTCCTTTACTTGCTTTTAGTTTTCTCCAAACTGTAGTTACTTGTGACCTATGGTTTAATGTTTGACAAAATGTTCCCCAACTCTTTTCTTTAGCTCTGAATATTATTTTATTTGTTTCATTTCTTATTTATTTATAGTTTGTGTAATTCTCTTCAGTTTTGGCTTTTCTATACTTTGTCAGGGCCCTCTCCCTCAATTTCAGTTGTTCTGAACATCTGTCTGTCCACCATGGTACTGGATTTTTATCTTTGTTTTTTTTCCCTATTTTTACCTTTTTGTGTTGGTTTTAAGTGATCAGGCATATTCCTGTTTGGTATATATTTTATTGCTATTTTTAAAATTTCATTTGTTAGTTTTTCTGCAAAAATATCTATACTGTTAGATTCAATTTGTTCTATGCTTAGTTTACTTAGCTCCAATTGGAAGGACTCCCAGTTTGCCTTTTTTAGGTTGAATGTAGGTTTTGAGCTTCTTGGACTAGTTCTATATTTGTCGTTTAGGTTTATTTCTATGGGTAAGTGGTCTGAGCTGGAGTCATTCAGTACTTCCCATTTAGCAGAGGCTAGGTTTGGTGTTATAATACTTATGTCTATTGCTGTATCTCCTCCACTGGTGCATGGGTTAACCCTTGTCACTGAGCCATCATTTAGTATGATTAGCTCAGCACTTTCAATGTAGTCCAATAGTCTTTTTCCTGCTGGATCATTACTGTTGTTACCCCATGCCTCATGGTGTGCATTAAAGTCACCTACCAATAATGTTCTTTGGTCTATTTGTGTGTTAATAGTGGCAATGTCCCTATCAGTTATATTACCCTTGGGGCTATAAATGTTTATTATTTTTAAGTTATCTGGCTCACTGTCTAATGTTATACTTATTCCTTCAATATTTTCTGTGTTGAATTGTTCCCAATTTAATATTTTGTAGTCTTCATGTATTAAAAAGGCCACGCCCCCTCCTCTTCCCTCAGTCCTATCATTTCTAAGTGTTATATACCCTTGGTAGTTCAGTTTCTGTTTGGGGTTCAGGAGGGTTTCTTGTATTGCAAAGATGGGTTTTGCCTCCTTATACTGTCCCATAAGAGACATCAGGTTCTTCCTGGCACCCCTACAGTTCCACTGAACTATTTTGATAGCTCTAGAGTCTTTGGTCCCCATTTAGTATGGTTAGCTTAGTTATGTTATTGTTTTTATTAGGTTCTTTGATAAGGGATCTACTTTTTTTTGGTTTTGCTCACTATCTTTCATGTTCTCTACAAACTCATCATTCCAAGTAACCATTTTACTCCGAACTCTTTCTATGAGGTATGGTAGGTGTAGTTCCACTGTTTCCTTAAATTTTTTTTCCATATTTTCTTTGTTGTCCTGGTTTTTAATCATTTTATTCTCTTGTCGTTTTTCGTCTGACAAAATAGCTCTTTCTCTCTCTATTTTTTTTTAAGGATTTCTTCATTAGCTTCTTTTATCTCTGCTATTTTTTTGAGGTATCTCTCTATTTCCTTTTTTTTTTTTTTTTATTCCTCGCATGAGGTTGCATATTTTTTCCTCGCATGAGGTTGCATTTGCCCCACCCATACCCAGCCCTGGTCAAGACCACATGTCCCAACACAAGAAGATCCAATGACAACATGTGTCATTGTAGTGATCCTCTGTGTTCTCACACTAGGTACCTCATGACATGAATGTCACTACTGTTTCCCGTGTGTAGACACATGATCCCAGCCAAAAGCCAGGATACTAGGCATTTCTATTTCCTTTTTTTTTTTTTTTTTTTTTTTTTTTTCCTCGCATGAGGTTGCATATTTTTTCCTCGCATGAGGTTGCCTTTGCCCCACCCATACCCGGCCCTGGTCAAGACCACATGCCCCAACACAAGAAGATCAAATGACAACATGTGTCATTGTAGTGATCCTCTGTGTTCTCACACTAGGTACCTCATGACATGAAAGTCACTACTGTTTCCCGTGTGTAGACACTTTTTTTTTTTTTTTTTTTTTCCTCGCTTGAGGTCGCATATTTTTTCCTCGCATGAGGTCGCATTGTCCCCGCCCAAAACCCGGCTCTGGTCAAGACCACATGTCCCAACACAAGAAGACCCAATGACAAACTGTGTCACCAGTGATCCTCTGTGTTCTCACACAAGAGACCTAATGACACATGAATGTCACTGTATTGGTCCCTGTGTGTAGACACATGATCCCAGCCAAAAGCCGGATTCTAGGCATTGGGTTGTACAGCGTAAAATACGCTGCAGTTCCAGAACCTCCCACGTAGTGAATGGAAGAAAATTCAACGAATTAATGAGTCCCGTGTGTAGACACATGATCCCAGCCAAAAGCCAGGATACTAGGCATTTCTATTTCCTTTTTTTTTTTTTTTTTTTTTTTTTTTTTTTTTTCCTCGCTTGAGGTCGCATATTTTTTTCCTCGCATGAGGTCGCATTTTCCCCGCCCAAACCCGGCTCTGGTCAAGACCACATGTCACAACACAAGAAGACCCAGTGACAAAATGTGTCACCTAGTGATCCTCTGTGTTCTCACACAAGGGACCTAATGACACATTGATGTCACTGTATTGGTCCCTGTGTCTAGACACATGATCCTAGCCAAAGGCCGGATTCTAGGCATTGGGTTGTACAGCGTAAAATACGCTGCAGTTCCAGAACCTCCCACGTAGTGAATGGAAGAAAATTCAACGAATTAATGAGTCCCGTGTGTAGACACATGATCCCAGCCAAAAGCCAGGATACTAGGCATTTCTATTTCCTTTTGTGCTGTTTTTATTTCTTCTAGTACCTGCTGGCTTGGATGAGGTAGTAAAATACCCACAATGCAATTATCGTTTATTAAAATGAGTCTACAATTGAAACCTGCTTTTCAAAATTAATCGCATAAAAATTATAAAGTTAAAAAAACAAAAAACCGAAATTCTACACAGACTTTTTAAAATTTTCACTTAAAGTATAAGAGTATAATGAAAAATTGTAAACAGAGTTGTAATTATAAGAAACATTGACGCAGTTACTTGCTAAAATACATAAATATTGTGATCATTTTGATTATTTCTCTTGATTTCTGATATAAACTATTTCCCTTGATTCAGTCTTTTGACGTATATAACAAACAAATAAAATTCTATACAATATCTTCTTTCGTCAAAGCCAAAACGATTTGGTCAACAATAACGTCGTGGCGTTACCCCCAAGAACGTAAACAATAACTCTGCCAAAATTCATTAAATAATAACAAGGCATGCAGATTTGAAAGAGGAGCACCGGGACATACATTGCCGTTTATATATATATATATATATATATATATATATATATATATATATATATATATATATATATATATATATATATATATATATATCGAGAGAGAGAGAGAGAGAGAGAGACAGACAGACAGACAGACAGACAGACAGACAGAGAGAGAGCAAGAATGTCAATAAAAACATCTATAGCTTTAAATTAAAGAGAGGATAAAAAAGAGAAGAGATAAAAAAAAAAAGAATGAGAAAGAAGAACATGTATAAAGAAGAACTGATAAAAACAAATTTACTTACAGTTCAATTAAGGTCTGTTGACACGAAAGTACGTAAATTAATAATTGAACAATTCCTAAACATACTAACCCCTATTGGCTTTGTTTAACATTATCTTGAAATCAGTGGCGATATCTCGCAACTCAATCATAAGAAACAAAAGTTGTTATCTGTTTTTGACCGTTAGTGATATAATTTTATCTCTGTAATACTATTCTTGCGGTCTGTGCTGTTTGAATTTTTTTTTAAATATTTAGTGTTAAGTGTTTCAGATATCAAACTATCTAATGGTTGTATATATATATCGATAAAAAGAACGCGATCATTGCTTTGTTGTTAGGTTGGTTATTTTTGTTTAATTTGTGAAGAAAAATATTGTATTCAACCTCTTATGGGTTATAATTAGGATATTTAGAGTCGCTAATACCAGATAATAATTCTTTTTCTGATCTATAATCATTGTATAATTTCCCCTTTTCAATTAGTGTAAATAGAGTAAATAAGGTGGTCGGGGTGGCTAGAAAGTATGGCGTCCGCCTCGAGTTCTAAAGGTACCGGGTTCGCTTCCCAGTACAGGGAATATAATTTATGGAAACTGTTTTCAGAAACAGTGGTTCATAATAATGTCATACCCCCCCCCTCCCCCCCCCCCCCCCCCCCCCCCGGTCTCCTGAGTAGTGAGATCGGATGCCTAGCCTTCATGGATAAAAGCGAAAAACATAGGACCTCCGGTGTGCAAGTTGCGCACGTAAAAAATCCCTCAGCGGTTGGAAATCGTCAAGAGTAGACCTATCAGGCCGCTGCCCTGGCAAAATTAAAAAAAAAAAAAGAATTAGAAACCTACCCACCACAAAAATATCTATAGAATGTGTGATTCCTATATACACACGCTGGGATTCTCACCGGTGCTACGGAGTTCGTGCACTGTGCTGAGATCCTCCTTGTGTGAACTAAGAGAGGAGATCGGAGCACTGATGGAGTTGTCCGTGTACAATGAAGATAGTCCTTAAATCGAAACCAAACCAAAAATTGATGTCACTTATGAAATCACGTGTTGAACACACTGACCTTGCTTTGGGATATAATATTAATTTTTTAATGTAATAACGTGGCAGTTAATCCTCTTTATTTTGACGTTGCTTTTTCGTATAAATTATAAAGATGAGGGTGAAGAAATAACAATTTAACTTATCAAACACTCTTCCAAATAAGAATCTTCAACTCAAATGTGAAGTCAGTCCTATTGTATGGCTCTGCGACATGGAGAACAACAAAGACAACAACCAGAAACCTACAGACTTTCATAAATGGGTGCTTGCGTAGAATAGAGGGATTAAAATGGTATGACAAGGTTACCAACGTGGAACTGAGGACAAGAACTAGACAAGTGCCTGTAGAACAAGAGATGAGAAGAAGACGATGGCGATGGATAGGACACACACTGAGGAAACCTGTTGATAGTATTACAAGGCAGTCCTTGTTCTGGAAACCCCAGGGAAAGAGAGGCAGAGGTAGACCAAGAAGCTCATGGAGAAGAGAGCTGGAAACAGAGGTGAAAATGATGAGGAGAGCGTGGAAAGAACTTGAGATGATGGCACGTGACAGGAGGACTTGGCATGTGTTCGTTGAAGGCCTGTGCTCTTTTGGGATTGGAGGGTTATGAATGAATGAAACACTCTGTACTTTAAAGTTATTGTAGTTAATTACGTCTGTGTAATGTCATACTGAAGATAGTTTTAAAAAAAAAAGAAAAAAAAAGGTAAATGAAATTCGAGATAGCATCTTAAAAGATCAAAAATCTAGAAACGACCGGACGTTTCGGATAACTCTTCATCAGCCACAAGAGTAAACATAGATGCAACAGGTGCAAAGACTATGCTGGCACACTAGCCATGTTAAAAAAAAAGTTTGCAGCATAAATCAGTACTACAGGCGCTCATGAATTCTTTGGCGCAGTCTTCCTGTAAGGCAATTATCTGCAGTGGGGGCTCCATGCTCCAGAAGCAGCGAAAATGTAAAAGACAATGATTGATAGAAAGACTATGAAAAAGTGATAAAAGGCACAACAAACACGATGGGAAAAAATAATTTAATAAGCACATAAAAGAAATTTTTTATTTGCGACTGTCACTGATGAAGTTTTACTTCGAAACGTCCTGAGTTCTTTAAATATTTTTCATTTTACAATTGACTTCTCATCGCGTTTGCCGTGTCTTTTGTCATTTGCTCAAAATTGTTCGATATTTCACAACCTTCTATCTTGTTGTGACTGCGCAGATGAAGGGTAACACCGGAACATCCCGTGCTTCTTGTGTATTGTTCATTTATAAAACCTTTTTCACCTCAATTTTTCACCTCAATTTTTCTTTTTAAACAAAACTGCTTCCTGTTTTCAGTTTTACAATAGGACCCTTTCGTTATCTATACGTACTGTAAACACTGAATGCATGGATACATGTACCACCGGTAAATTATGAAAATGAAACTGTACAAGATATGATTAAAGTGTTACGGTAACTATATTTTATTTTGTGGAATTATAAGACAGGTAAAGGTAGTCCCAACGTAGAGGAGTGAAGTGTTAGAGACTTCACTATACTAGGTCTAGCTTGGAGAGATGGGGTGACTATTTCCCTTCCTTGCTGCTTTTTATGCCCCCAACTAACGGGGAGAACGTGGAGTATAACATGATTAGAACCACTGGTTGTGAACAAAATTTTCATAAACTATATTTCCTCAACTGGGAATCGATCCCGTTACTTCTATAATTCGGGGCGGACGCCGTACCACTCCAACCCCCTTAAAATACATTTTTGGTGCCTCTTTGAAAGGTGAATTTGTTGACCACTTTAGATTTTATTTTATTTTGTAACTGGAAAAAATTATTACTCAAATGTCAGTTATCGCTCCTAATTTTCACACCTGTTTCATGTATATCGAACAGATAGAAGTGAGGATATCAACATTTCTAGGAGGTGACTTTTGAATTATCCTGTTTACTTGAAAACATGAGACATGCAAGATAAAGTTCCGACTTCATAAAACAGAAGCAGTGACTGTTGGCGGAATTCTAAGCCCACTTAACAGCCAGTCATCTCAGTGACACTGTCATAAAATTAACCATGATACAACGTTAAAATATCTCCAATGATATGATACAACGTAGGGATAAAAACTAATGCGTAGGCTACTAGAATACATGATCGCCCACGCCGCGGGTCATCACCCGCCATGGAAATTAAATTGTTAGACGTGAAAGCAAAACGTTACCCTTGGAACGGGATGAGAACGAAGATCAAAAGGGAAAAAATATGACTGAACGCGTGCTTGAAACTAGCAAGGCTAAAAGACGCAATTGGTGGGGAAAGGAGGAAAAAGTCACGTCCCCCAAGTTGACACAAGGTAAAGAAATCGACAAAAGGGACCTTAGCTATTATACGCAACAGTCATTTCTTGGACGCTTTTGCGATAACTTAGTCCGTTTATTTGAATTCAGCGGCAAACGTAGTATAGAAGATGCTAGAAATATTTCGAAAAACCAACTAACCTTGAAAAGTAACTTTTTCTTAATAATGATGTTAGGAATATAAAACCTAGCTGGCCGGATGGCCCATCTTGAGCAGTGAAATAATATGCTTTCATTTATACAGACGGATAGATAATAAGAAAGATATTGACAAAAGACTGTGTTGTTCATATCAGCGAGCGTCTGCATTGAAACAAAAATGTCCCTAATTTTCAAAAAACTGCAGCCTTGAGACTCAAGTGCTAAAATCTAGTTGGAATGAAAGAGACGGGATGGGATGGTGAACTGTGGCTAAAAATAACTTTAAAGGCAAAATTGTGTAGGGGAAGGCGGAGTTGGTTCAAAAAAACAAGTGTTTTTTTTTTGTGTGAAACGCAAGTAGAGACGGACGGACCAACAGACAATAAGGCATACTTGACTGAGGTATGACTGAAATGACTTTTTGGTAGGAGGTTTGAATTTGAAAAGAAAAAGGCGGTGATTGGCCATAGATGAATATATTATCGGCGCTCAGACGCGCATTTTTGCCATTCGTCATAAGTTGTCCTAGTAGACACAGTGAATTATTTAGTGGTGTAATTCCCAGAAGCTAATTGAAATATTTAGAGGGACGCCATACTAAAGGCAGCAGCTCAGCTGAGTTTTGCTAGCAATTAACTGTGTTCTATATTCATAATTCTGGTAAGACTGAAAGTATTTCTTTGTATATTTTAATATTTGTTTAATGTTTCGAGTGATTTGATACTGCCATATCAAAATCTATCCCTTACAACAAGTAAGGATTTGCTCTAGACCCCCCGCCCCAGTTCAGGGTCTAGAGACAAATAAAATACATAAACTCCAGCAAGGATTATGAAAGACAGATCAAGTGTTGAGATCAGTGGAACATATCACCTATCCTATTCTATGGCAGGAAGCTAATGAACATATTTCAGAATATGTAGTCTGGGAGAACTTATCCTATGTAAAACCAAATTGGTAAGATGTGTTGTATGGTCAAAGAGATCTGACCCGTCTAAGTGGTGTTGTTGTTGTGTGTGGTGTTGTGTCCAGAAATGGTTTAGAGGATGGAATTCTGACACATGACCAATACTTTATTGCAGAACTGTGAGTTTTTATTTGGCACCAATGTGGTGTCAAATGTGATGTTGAATATTACAAGAGTGGACCCGTGCAGTTTATATCTTGGCAGAGCAGCCGTATATTGCCCCCAAGCACGGAGAGGTGGGGCCACCATATTCCAGCACCAGAACTACTCATTCCAGATACGTGAGCGTCTGGCCTGCTGGAGATTCACAAACTCATTTCTAACACACCAATTATATTTCCATCAATAAATGGACCATGTTAGTAACCATAGACAGGGAGTGATGAGGCCACCCCAACAGCACATCCATAAATCGTTCTCCCATATAGATTACAACCATAAACAGTAGAAATATTAACTAGTATTGTAAAATCCATATGTACACTCCTTTCATTTATTATGCCATATATTCATGCATTTCATTAATAATTGCAAAACCTTTCATATGTTCTGACCAAAATAAAACCTTGGTTCAGAACAAATAAACTTAAAAGAAAATTTTTCTGTCAAAATTTTACACAACTTGAGTTAGTTCAGTGTGTTATAACATTTTGTTAATATTATTAGACTTATTAAATATCTGTGTGTGTGTGTATGTAAACTACCACAACACATTACATATCATTACCCTAGAATTTTAACGTAGCCACATTCATTAGGAAAAAAAAAGATAGGTGTGAGGTCGTAGTGGTAGCAAGAAGGGCCTTCTGAAAATTCACAGCTGCATTTATCTCAGGAGCCTTCACAGCTGACCTCATGCATCACATTAAGTAATATCACAATCATACAATACCATCAATCCACTACATATATTGGGGTCTCTGGTCCCGGGATAATTAGCCTATCAATAATATTAGGATCTCCTGGTTGGAGAAATAAATTAGGGGAACACATTATAAAAATTAAAAGTGTCCCTGAAAATAAAAGTTGGTGAATCTTCACAGCCAGTGGTAGTTAATTGATTATTTAATTAATTAGAATTATTTTAGACTAGAGTAATTAGAATTACTTTAGTGGTTGGAAATTTTACTTTGCTCATTGCTGAATTGTTAAAAAGTATGGCGGAGCTAGCCAAATTCCGATCAGCTGCTGTGCTAACGGCAAAGGATATGGGAATGGATGGTCAGATTTTAATTCAATATGTAACGGCTGAATGTGATAAATATATTGAAAGGGAAGATAGGAGGTTAGCTGAAGAGAAGAGGGTACAAATTGAGGCTGATAGAGAAATTAAGAGGCTGCAGATTGAGGCAGAAGAAAAACGACAGCAAAGGGAGGCAGAAGATAAAAAGGCCGAAAGGGAGGCAGAAGATAAAAAAGCCGAAAGGGAGGCAGAAGATAGAAGGTTGCAGAGGGAGCACGAATTACGACTAAGGGAGCTGGAGCTACAAGGCCAGGCTCCTGAAAATGGTGCCAGCCCTTTTGCCTCAGATGCTACGCCCAGTCTGGGAGCCTCAACAGCAGCTATGGGGTTTCATTTAGACCATTTTGTTGAAAAAGACGATGACATAGAGGGGTACCTAGGACGTTTTGAGTTATTAGCTACTACATATGGGTTAGAGAGAGAGAGAGGTGGAGTTTAAAGTTATCACAGGGACTGAGAGGGACTTCTTATGAAGTCTTCGCAAAAATGAACAGAGAAGACCAAGACAATTATGACATGTTAAAGCAGGCTTTGTTATTGAGGTACGAAAAAAATGGTGAATTTTATCGTAAGAAATTTAGAAATGCCAAACTGTTGTCTGGGGAGACATACCACCAATTCTCTGCCAGACTGGAAACCTATTTGGAGAAATGGACTGCTCTGGGGAAGACCCAAGATCTTAAAGAAATGATCATGATTGAGCAATTGAGAGAGTCCATGGCTCCAGACATGAGAAAATTTCTCATGGAACAAGGTGCAGAGAAGTTGGGGGATGTTTTAAATGTCGCTGAGAGGTATCAGGCAGCCCAGGCAGAGGTAAGTGGTGCTAAAAAGAAGCACATAGACAATTTTAAAGCTCCACAGCAATTTAATAAATTTGATAATAGAGAGCAGGGAAATAAAGGTAGGACAAACTTTGAGCGGCCAAGAAATGACTACCGAGACAGAAACTCACAGTTCAATGACCAAAAATCCAATGAAAGAAAACCGTTTAACCAAGGAAAAAGATGGTGTAAATGCTGCAAGAAAGATAACCATAACACCGAATTTTGTAGAAGGAAACCTTCAAACATTGCTGCAATGAAGTCGGGGACGCAAAGATTAAAGGTTAATCCTAAGGGACAGCAGGAACCTTATCACCCCCCAGTTTGTGAGGATGTTATTTGTAATGGGGTCACCATAAGGTGCCTTTATGATACAGGTTTGGATTATGATTCAGTTGTGAAGTCTAGCCTAGTGGACCCAAGTCAGTATACCACAGAAACAGTGGAAATACAAGGGGCAACTAAGGACATACCACTCATGACACTTCCCATCGCAAGGATAACGGTGAAAACTCGCTATGTGGAAGGAGAAATCAGAGCAGCAGTGATAGAGGAACCAATCTACCCTCTGATAATGGGGTGTAGATACGTCTTCTTGGGGAATCCCGAGAGACCTGTGATCATGGCGACAGTGCAGACCAGGTCACAGAAGAAGGAGGAAGAAGGTGAACCTATAAATGCTCATCCAGAGGAGATGAGGAAGGCGCAGGCTGAGGACAGGACACTCAAGCCATGTTTTAAAAATTGCCCAAATGCCACACACCTCCAAGTAAGGGGGAATATTTTATGAAGAACAAACTATTATACAGGAAGGCCGGAGCTGGAACAAATGGTCACAACCAGCAGGTTCTTCCCACTTCATATAGGGATAAAGTGATGGAACTCGGGCATGCGATTCCCTTCAGTGGTCACATGGGGATCAGCGCCACAGGACAGCGTATAGCTTGTCATTACTTCTGGCCAGGGATAACGGAGGATATAAAAAAGATATGTCAAATCCTGCCCAGAATGTCAAAGGGTAGCTCCAAAGCATTGGACTGCTCCTGCAACTCTAGGGGAAATGCCCATAGTGGGAACACCTTTTGAGAGGGTTGCAGTGGATATTGTGGGACCTCTCACTCGGACCAAGAGGAGGAATAGTTACATCCTTACTCTGGTGGACACTTGTTCTATGTGGGGAGAGGCGGTAGCCCTGCCATCAATTGATTCAAAACATGTAGCAGAGGCACTACTTACAATATTTACCCGATTAGGATTCCCGCATCAAATCTTGACGGATAATGGCTCTCAGTTCAAGGGGAAACTAACGGAAGAAGTTTTTAAGCTATTTCAAGCCAGACACTTTCATTGTAGTCCGTACCATCCGCAAGGGAACGGCCAGGTAGAGAGGTTCAACGGGACTCTCATTTCTATCCTGAGAAAGCTGGCACACGAAAAACCGGATCTGTGGGATCAATTCCTGCCCGCCGCATTGTTTGCGTATCGGGAGGTACCACATAGTTCAACCGGGATGGCTCCCGCAACTCTGCTATTTGGGAGGCCAATAAAAGGTCCATTAGAAGCCCTATTAAGGACCTGGACAGATGAGAAGGCGGAAGAGACTGTTACCTCATCTTATCAATACGTGAACGAACTGCCCACTCGTTTGAAAGCTGGATGGAAACTGGCAAATGATAATTTGAAACAAGCCAGGAAGAAACATGCAGCATATTTTAATAGGAAGGCAAAGGACAGAGAACTAGCTGTGGGAGAGAAGGTGCTGCTTCTACTACCCGGTAGCCAGAATAAATTACAAATTGGATGGCAAGGTCCATATACGGTTCTAGAGAAGGTGTCTAGAACAAACTATAAAATTGACAAAAAGGGGAAGGAGAAAGTTTATCATGTAAACCTGTTAAAGAAGTATCTGGACAGACCACTCCAGGAAAGCACCCCCTTACTGACCTTAGCTATCGCAACTCAAATGCAAAAGGAACCACTCACCTCACATGAATACCCATTACATCCTTGTGAAACAGCAGCACAGGTAAAAGTCAGTAAGCACCTGACTAAAAACCAGAGGGAGAGAGTTCAACAGGTTCTGGAGGAACATACAGATGTATTAAACAGATAAACCAGGCCATACGAATTTTGCTACAGTATGACATGAAAAACTGGTAGACTCAAACCCAATCTGTATGAGAGCCTATTCTATTCCGTTCGCGAAGGAGAAGGCATTGAAGGAAGAAATAGATTATTTGTTGAAGGAGGGGATTATTTCACACAGTGAATCATCTTTTAGCTCTAGTGTCGTTTTGTTGAGAAAACCGTCTGGGGAACACAGACTGTGCATAGATTACAGGAAACTGAATGCTGTCACAGAAGGACAAGTGGATCCATTACCAGACACAAAACAGTTATTTGCCAGACTGAACAAGGCAAAATACTTTTCAAAGGTGGATCTTAGTAAAGGCTATTACCAGATCCCAGTGAAGCCTGAAGTGACCTTATTTGGCTTTTAGCACTTCGGATGGACATTATGAATTCAATATGCTACCATTCGGACTGAAAAATGCTCCGAGTGTATTTTCAAGGATGATGCGCAAATTGTTGGATCCCCTGAATAACCCATGTATCACAAATTTCATGGATGATATTCTAGTCGCCACAGAGACATTTGAAGAACACATTGAAGCTCTAGAAATGTTATTTAATAGGCTTAGGGAGGCGAACTTAACTGCTAGGCCAACAAAATGTTGCATTGGATGCAAAGAGTTGGAATTCTTGGGACACACTGTATATCAGGGTAGCATGACCCCTGATCCCAAGAACTTGGAAAAACTGCAGAAAGATTTTAACTCTATTTGTGCTCCTCTGACTGATCTGACTACCAAGGGACTTCCTATAA